>MU859422.1:0-19074 GCA_033297205.1 Pseudoneurospora amorphoporcata
AACTGCCAACCTGAATTATAGACAGAATACCATACGGACATCCACCGGCGACATTTATCAATTAAACCGCCGACCGGAACTACCGACGGGCAATTGGACGAAGGCTGGCATTCAGAAGATCTACTTGTGGGCAGGTGAACTTGATAGACTCGCGCCGATGCCTGGCACACAGGGCTCGATACATACCAACCTTATTTGGTATAAGAAGGCCTTAAGGCCCAACATTCTCATCAAGGTTGAAAGGATCAACAAGGCCTTCGAGACCAAAGAAAATTATTAGCTGAATTGAACTACTGTTCCAAGCCTAGAACACTGCCCTTGTCACAGGTACTGATTGATTGTGAAAGCTAGTTGCTTGCTGACGAGCCCAGTAAACGGAAAGCCTGGGGGGGCCTTCCTTATACTGGTCCTTCAGTAAGGCGCCGTTGCGCCGGTGAAGCCGAACTCGCAAGTGAGCCAACATCCTTAAGTAGAACTCCTAAAGGACTCATAGCTGGTAGGTAGCTAGAAGCGGATATCTCGCAGATAATACGAACTTTTAATGCTAAATTTAGATAAATTATTCCGTCACGGCTCCTCACCAACCGTCCCCCATTCGCTCCACAACACCAAACTCTTCAGCTGAGGAGAATAGGCTGGTCATAAGCATGTTCCTCATCCCACCACGACCGGACTTTCACCCGTTCATCTGACAGATCATACAAGGCATGTTCAGCCCGGAGATCCTCCTTAATCTGTTCCATGCATTTCTCCGCCTGTTCCCTCGCAGCCTGTGTGATTTTTCCCTCTTTGACGTGTTTCAACAAAACCTTCAACAGCTTGTAGGCGGCAACTCGGCGCGAGAGGGAGAGAAATGGGGCGCCGTGTGATATGGCGTTCTCTAGGGGCGTGGAGTTGAACTGGGTGGCTTTGATCATCAGCGATGCTCCAGAGCGGACGAGTGTCTCGATGATTTCCTGTACACTTCTTGTGGGGTACTCATAACGGCGATTCTCTACGTTATCCATCCACTCCGGGTCTTCTCCTATGTAATCAGATGCGGGGCGTATGAGACAGTGCAGCGGGGACGACCAATTCTGAGTCTCTTGTGTGGGAGGCAGCCCCTGAGTGTCGCAGCCTAGATGCAGAAGCTGTTGGGCCGTTTCATAGCCTCCGTGTTCGAGTACAGTAACGAGGGGTGACTGCCCTGCACTCCTGGACTCAGCGGGGTACGGGCCGAGGCTGGCCCCTCCTTCGTGAACAAGCGTCTCAAGGATGCTGTCCAAGAATTCCTGGCCCCTAGAGTCGAGACACATATTGACGTCACTCAGGGTTACGTCAAGAACTGTTTGACCGTCGTGGGGGTTAACCATATTGACCAGGTTGCAAACGCTTGGGTACTCCAACATAGCGGACAGGAACTCGATGTCCTCCCTGTAAAAGGCCTTTTTTATCGCGGTTCGGAGGATTAGGGGCCTGTCAATATTTTTCGACTCTTCCAAAGCCGCTGGCCCGAACTGTTCTATAATGAACAGTGCGATGAGAAAATGACCTTTGCATAAGGCCAGGTGTAATGTCGAGCATTTGTGCTCCGGCTCTCCGATGGTAGCGTCACATTCACACATGTTGACGGCAGCTTGGTCGGGCGTATTGATCACTGCGCCCTCTTGAACCAGCCACACCACGGAGGGGCCGCGGCCCTTCTGGACCGCATGCTGGAGCATCGTTCCCAAGCCATACCCCAACCATGTATGATAGTAGATCTCTTTGCCGTAACAACCCTTGACTCGGGCATTGATGTCTGCTCCATAAGCTTTGGCTTGAGCCATCACAGGCACCGATTCGTTGGTGATACCCCACATGAGAGCCTCGTTTGGGTAGCAATGCGGGTAGTTTTCATGCTTTGCGGTGCGGTACAATTGTGGCTCGTATATCGACCTCAGCCAATTCGAAGACCTAGACAATACGGCAAGTGTGTCCAACCGACCATCATCCTTTAGGAAACGCGAAATCATCAGGTGAATTTCGGGAGACAAGTACGGACATCCCAGTGCGGTGGGGCGAATCGTTGGGCTCATGTTCTGTGGTTGTCGGATTAATAAATGAGGTATATCTGTATATATGTCGTTGCGGCAGAGGTGGTGAGTTGTTGGTGGAAGTGCAAAGCGCGAATCTGTAGTAGATGAAAATTTTGATATGTTGTTGTTGTTGTTGTTATTTTTAACGTCTACTGCCGCCTCCCGTAGGGAATGTGTGAACAGGCTGAATGGCAACGAACGAATCAATGGTGGTGGTGATGTTGTATTGAGTGAGGTCTGACTGTGCAAAGTCTGGAAGTCTTAAAAGTAGGAGGTCCCTGTGCGGTGGGGCCATGTCCAGAGGGAGCCATGGCTGGCCGCACGTGACACGGGACACCCGAGGGCAACCCGAGGCCTATTGCCAGTATAAATCACGTGTTGCCCATAGCGTGAACGCGGCCCAACACCTCCAGTCTAATCGCCCAATGAGCGAGCCCCCAGTATATGGCGGGACCTGTAGAACAAAAGAAAGACATAAGAAAGGGCAAAATCACTCCTCCCCGTTCTCTCTCTCACTCTTCTCCTCCCGCAAAGCCTCCTCCCGCCGTCTGACCCGATGGACCAGCCTGTCCAGATCCACCGTGACCCTCTCGATCTCGTGGCCTTGGCCAACTTCTATCCCTTCGTCCCGTAGGAACCCGGTGAAGTTGTCAGCGGTGCCTCCGTCGTCAGTGTGCTGTTGCCAGAGTGACTGGCGCCATGCCTTTCTTGTGCAAGTCCACGAAAAGAAGTGCGAGGTCTGGATCCTAGCGATGAAGCGCTGCCAGTAAATTCCTATACCAAGGGAGAGATTCTCCCGCGTAGCCGCTTCGCCTGTGGCCGGGGAAACTGCATATGCCTTCCTGCAGTGGAAGGGGATGGAAGGGGGTCTTCCAGCTGCCACAATAGCATGTCAGCAGCGGGTCCTCGTGCTCGAACCTTTCATGATAGTCCTTGAAATCACCGTGGCCAGACCTGGCCGCGAGGAGGTGGTGTAAAGAGCGTCTGTCCAACTCCTTTAGTTCGTCGTTAAGCTTGATAGAGACCCCCAGCCGGTAGTCTGCATAAGACTCTGGCTTGTTCGTGGCCCACTACGCCTTGAAATCTGTACGCGCCTCTCTCTTAGCAAGCCGCTTTGAGTGCGCAAGTGTAGCCAAGCCTTCATTGACTACCCCTCCCCCTTCTGCACCCGCCTTAGCGAGCTCATCAGCAATCTCGTTGCCCGTGATGCCCTTGTGGCCAGGAACCCAGCGGACGTCCACTAGGCTGGGGCTATAGCCCTTGCGGGTGGCGCGGAAATCAAGGAAAGCCGCTTGTGACGACGCAGCTGGGGTCCTCTAATGACGGACGTGTTATCGAGGCATACCGTAATGCGTGGCCGGGCCTGTGCCTCCGGGAAGAGCGCCACAGCGGCCTTGAGACCATGCCGCGCCCCTTCCGCCTCCGCATTGAAGATTTCCGCATATTCTAGTGTGAGAAGATTCTAGGCGTTTGCTGCACAGACCGCTAGTCCTTTGCGCTGCAGGGCTCTTTGTCCTGCACCCTTCTTTGACAGCGGATCTGGCACCTCCCAGAATCCCCTCCTTTGCAGACCTTCCTCCTCTTTGTATCACCAGCTCTATATAGCTGGTGATCCCCTCCAGCTTCAGATAGCTGGATCCCTCAATATCATCATTCCCATCATTTTCGTGATCCATCTCATATCTAGTCGTCCGCCACGGACAATTCATTCTCCGGCGGAGTTATCACGTCCGAATAACCTCATCACCACTCAGCACTAGGCCGTGATAGCCGGGCCTCGAGTTTCAACAGGAAGCGACCCGAACCAACCAAGAAGGATCAGACCGACTAAGCCGGCTCAGAAGGAAAACACTGTCAGCAAGGATGGCCTAAAAGGACGCTTTGCGGCCTCGACAGGCCGGAAGGACCCTGTATGTATTGATCAGAAGGATGGTCTGGATTTGTATAAGAACGCTTGGGAACTCAGCCCTCGTCTTGAGGGTTGAAAGGATCAACAAGGCCTTCCAGACCAAAGTTAATTATCAGCTGAATTGAACTACTGTTCCAAGCCCATACTCTGCCCTTGTCACATGAGTAGATTAACACCCGCCTTATGCCCACCCTCCGCCGTCATATGCAGCGCTGTCCGTCCCTTCCGGTCCTGAGCATCTACGTCAACCTTGCCAGTATCGAGAAGCAGCTTAACAACTGCCTTACACCCATTCCATGCCGCCCAATACAGCGCTGTCCGTCCCTCCCGGTCTTGAACATCTGCATCAACCTTGCCAATATCGAGAAGTAGCTTGACAACCGCTTATACCCTTTTTCTGCCGCTATATGCAGCGCTGTCTGTTCATCCTGGTTCTGAGAATGTGACAAGGGCAGTGTTCTGGGCTTGGAACAGTAGTTCAATTCAGCTAATAATCTTCTTTGGTCTCGAAGGCCTTGTTGATCCTTTCAACCTTCAACCAAAGGCTGGGTTCAAGGCCTTTTTATGCTAAAGAGGTGTGGTACATACTGAGGTACGTACCAACTCTTGTTGCCTAATCCCTTTAGGTATCTATCTGGCGATCTTCTTGTGGATCTTCCCGAGTGCTTTCACTCACTCTCCTTCTTTCCTCTGGCATCGGCCTACATCCGGTCACCATTGTTGCACAGCAGCCACTGGAGCTGCACGTACGCACGCACGGGATGGGCTGTCTTTCATGCACCTCGCATAACAATGCATATCATACCATGCCCCTATCGGTGCCCTCTCGCCCTATGATACGAGGGGAAGCTTATGATTATGCTTAGCGCCATCGGCAGTTCAGGGTTCGATTAGCTTGATGATGCGAGAGGGAGTTCGGGTAAGTTGTGCCAGTGGCCAAAGGTCCGGCCGAGGTGAGGCTGAGTTTCGCGGCCGGAGGCCGCCAGGCACTCATAAGACTGATGCCAGGAGTTGAGGTTCTGTTTAAGCCTTGAGAACCCCAACCAGAACTGTGAGCAAATGTCCGTGTGACATCAGCTCCCCCTTCTTCAAGGCTCGCCCCGAGCCGAACATGCGTCAGCTTTCGAGGATAGGATTCCGTGGAAGGGATGGGACGTTGGCGTCTCGTGGTTTGTCGGAGTGTCTGGTGTGACAGGCAATGACTTCTGCTTTTTGCTTCATCAGTGAAGAAGTGCTCCCACGCTTCCTATTTTGGACTGTTGGGTCCTTCCCAACCTTCCCACTTGACTCTGTACTTAGCCTTATCCTCAAGGGCTATGGAGTCCAGTATCTTCTCAACCTCATAGTCTTCTGACTCTGCTGGGGCTGCCTCTCGCAGGACCTGGTCAGGGTCAGGGGCTACCTGATTGCCAGCGCGATAGGGTTCTAGGAGCGAGACGTGGAAGGAATCATGGATGCGCCATTTCTTGGGTAAGGCAAGACGGACAGCGGTAGGGGAAATTACCTGAGATATCTTGAATGGGCCGTGGAGTTTCTTGTCGAGTTTTTTCGAGGGTCTCTTGGTCTTGATGTGCTTACCGTTCAACATAACCAACTGTCCCACCTCGTAGACCCGTGCCTCCGTTCGTTTCTTATCCGCCCACTCCTTCATCCTCTGACGGGCGCGATCGAGATGTTTCTGGGCGTGGTTGTGAACTTGGGTCATCCAGTGGGCGTAGAGACGACTCCCAGGGTTACGAGGAGCGCCGTCAGGGGGGTTATGGGAAGCAGGGTGGTATCCATAGTTGGCGTAGAACGGAGTGAGGCCTGTAGAGGATGAGACAGAGTTGTTGTATGCGAATTCGGCAGTGGCTAGAAGATCTTCCCAGTTGTTCATCTCGTAGTTGACAAAGGTTCTGTCGTCGCCTTTCCAGCCTCCAACAACATCACTAACAATCCGCGCGTTAAAGCTGTCAAACGATCCCTCTAGTAACACGTGTACAGACCCATCCATTCCCAATGGCAAAGCTCATTTGCAGGTTACCTTGGAGTAAGGGAGTTGGATATTCTGAGCATTCCGACGTTGGAAAGGGGGACGAGTTTACGGCAGGCTCTGAGTATGGAAGGACGTTCAAAGTAGGAGCTGCCCTTTATGTGGTCGCTCCCTTTCCATGCCGACTCCAGTTCAGTTTTTTGACCCTACCACGTGATTAAAAGACCCGTTTCATATCCTTCCCACTCCCATAGATAAGCCGACATATCGCCTGAATAGTAGTTGGGTCGGTGACGACCAGCGAATCCCAGGTGTTGTATGTATTTTGTGGCTATCTTTTTTCCAGTGGTTTGGTGGTTCGCTTATCTTATCGTTCTTATCGCATTGATTCCCTTATCGTTATCGGCTCTCTTATCGGTATCTTATCAAGACCATTAGTTGCCTTTTGTGGTTCCAGTGCTGTAAATAGCTTCCCGAATAGCTTCCCCAAACATTAAATACCTAAAAGACACCATGGGCACTCGCGTCCAAGAAGTTAGGGAATAACAGTAAGCCCTTTCATGTCGGCCCCTTCCCTATATCCTCGCCAAAAAAATACCCCATTAATGCTCTACCGTCCTCTACGCAGCCTGAGCGACCAGAGGCGCATCAACATACAACACCTGAAGCCCCTCAACCAACCTCACGGGAACACTGCCGTCTACAGCTCCAGTATCCCACCCCATCGTCATCGCCCACCCTGCCGCAGCCGCGGCTCCCGCCCCGGCCCCCAACCCGGGTTCCTTCCAAGCATTCTGAACGGCCACCCAGTCCCTTGCCGGATTGCTCGGGTCCGGCTTCGCGGGCGGAACGGGCAACCAGGCCTTGTTCTCCGCCGTCGTCGAGTCTGGGAACGGCGGCGTCTCTGCCTTGGGGAAGACGCTCTGTAGCTGGGAGAGCACGGCGTTGAAGGGCTGCACCTTGTCGTGGGAGAGGATGGGCTTGGGCGCGACGAAGAGGACGCCCATCATGAGGGGGACGGTGCCTCCCGTCGAGGTGTCGAGCATGGATTGAGAGCCGCCCATGGGGTCGGTGGAGGCGTCGTCTGCGTTGGTATTGTTAGCAGACGGGACAGTCTGGTCGCGAACGAAACACAAGAGACATGGAATGGGACGACTCACAGGCATCCCACAGCGCCTTGGGCACAGAGCTAATCACCGGCTGCAGTTCCCACTGCGGCTCGTAATCCACCTTGCTGTCGCCTGTCGCGATTTTCATCTCCACCTTGAGTTCCGATGTAATGGCCGGCATGGTCTTATCGAGGTGCATCGGCCGCGACATAATGGGCGACGTGTCTTTGGGCGGCGCATCGAGGACCACGGGGTGCTTGCCCTCGGGATACACGGTCACCTTACTTATCGCGAAGACGGCATTGATGGCGAAGGAGAAGGTGCCGCCTTTGACTTCCCAGATTGGGACATCGTCGTCGTCGTCGTCGTCGTCGTCGTCTACGGCAGCGCTAACGCCGGCTTCGGCCTCGAACACTGCCTTATCGTCGCTTTCCCTCACCTCGTAACCATCATCACCGACAAGCTCAACAACACGTGGGGCCGGCCTGCTCTGACTCTGGACAAGCTGCCTCCTCCGCAGCCTCCTCCTCTCTTGCCTCGCTCTCGCCCTCTCCGAAGCTGCTGCTCCGCCGGACGGCAACATGCCGGTCTGGCACTGAAACAGCAACGGCTGCGGAGCCGACGACACAGCCGCGGGACTCCCCTTCTGCAGAGCGAGGTTGAAGAAATCCAACACCCCAATGGCCCCATTGCCGGAGCCCTGGCCGGCGCCGAAGTGGATGTCGAAGCCGAACACCCAGAAGTCGACGTGGCAGATGCCGCCGATGGACGGGCCATACACAGTCAGCGTGGCGCCGATCTCGACGCTGATGTGGATCGTCACGAAGAGCAGGTCCAGCGAGAAACGCACGCCGACGCTCACGCCACCGCTGCCGAGGAACCAGAAGGGCTTGAAGTTGATGAGGAAGTCGATCCAGGCGTCGAAGAAGGCCTCGAGCATCCCGATACCCATGTAGGCGTGGAGGGCGCCGCCGGCCATGGCCACGTTCGGCGTCATGGCGAAGTAGGCCTGCCCCGTGATGGACAGCGGGCCGAGGGACCATTCGATTTGCAGGCGAGGCGGGACCGGGTACTGCGGCGGCGGCTTGTAGAGGCGGTGATAGCCGCCCAGGGTGAAGACCCAGTCGCCTTTGGTCTGCTGGGGCCCGTCCTTGAACCAGTAGTAGAGGGCGAAGCCGCCCGAGAGGTGGCAGAGGGGGTCCAAGATGTAGGAGGACGGGGCCAGCTGGGCCTCGAATTTGGCTAGGCCGAGGCCAAAGTCGACCGTGGCGAGGATGCCGAGCTCGGCGTGGGCGAGCTTGGCAGGTGCGTCGGTAGAGGGGACGTCGCACACGGCCACGGCAAAGATGCCCAGCTTCACGTCGAGGCCCCATTCGACAACCAACACGGCCGTGATGTCGAGCATCTCCAACGCCGAGACGGTCAGACCGGCGCCGGCCCAGAAGGCGCCGTCCAGGGGACTGAACCATTTGGAGCCGACGAGCGCCATGAGAGTGTCCATGGTCGCGTCGCCCGTGACGGGCTGCACGGTCGGCATGTTGAGGAACGGGAAGCTCGGCACCTCGGCGACGGTGGGCAGCGTGAGGTTGTTGTTGTACCCGAACCCGCCCGTGATGCCCTGGATGGTCGCGAACTCGAGCGTGATGAGCGGGCCGTTCAGCTTCGCAAACACGAAAGCCGTCTTGAACGGCTTGTTCGTGAGCGGGTCTGTCAGATCGCCGTACCCGCCCGCGGCCAGGAACTGCCACTGCTCGAAGCTGATCTCGACGCCGCCGGCATAGAAGGTGCTGCCCGTGGGCACGTGCTCGACGAGGAGCGCGCCGGCTATGGATAGTGGCGGCCGGTCGTAGTCCGCCGAGAGCCCTTGAAGGGAGATGGTTATGCCGTCTCCAATGGTCGGGAACTTGTGCTGCAGGTCGTGCCCGTGGCCGAAGTCCAGGTCGATGCTGAACCCCTGCATGGCCATAGCCACGGGGCCGATTGCGACCTCGGCATCTAGGCAGACCGAGAGCTTGGAGTTGCTGAACTTGACGCCCACGTTGGAGATGGAGAAAGGACCGATGGACTTTTTCATTGGAGCCTTGGTCGTGCCGCCTCCAGCGTCGGCACCGGTGGGCTCTGGGTCCGGCGGGGGATCCGCCTCGGGGCGCCCGGCCCGCTTGCCTGTCCGGTGCAGGATAAGGGATTTGTGCTTTGCGTCGCGTTCCCAAGGCCGGCTCGGGATTACGGTGTTGGGCCCGTGCAGCTTCTGATAATGTGCGTGGACCTGTAGCGCCAGGGCCGGCGACGGGACGCTGTAGTCTGGAGTCGGCTGCGCGAAGACGTAATCAAGGACTACGTTCTTCGCGCCAGTCTTGTCCTTGAGCACCACCACGAAGTGGCAGCCGGCCTGCACAAGCACGTCCGTCTCCTTATAGTCCTTCGGGTCCTTGTTAAGCTTGTAGCAGATGGGGTCATCACCGAGAACACCGTTGAGGACTCCAATTTCGGCCATGGTTAGCCCGGGTGGACTGCCGGGAGTCGTCGATTTGGAGCCGTCCTGAACCCACATAAAGTACATCTCATCAAAGGGTTGCGTGAGATCGCCGATGATGGGGATGCTCACTTGAGGGAGTTGGTTGACTTCCAACCGGAGGAACCGCTTGTTGGGCGTCTTGTCGAGATCCCAAGACGTGTTGCGGAACTGTAGGAATGTGAAAGAGACGGGACCAACGTTCACCGACACGGTAAAGATAACGTCCTGCGGGGAGTTCGGCTTGCCCGCATCGGCCTTGACCCTAGTCATGGTGAGGTTGAAGAACTCCTTGGCCTCGGTCCCATCGCTCTCGGGCGACGGTGGCTTAGGCTTTCCCACCGGGATGTTCCCGACGCACGAGGGTAGATCAACGGTACCGTCGCCGATGATGCTGTCCAGGATCTCCTGGATCGTAGACTCCTCCCCTTCGGCGCCCGCCTGCGCCGAGAAGGTCCACGTGTCCTTACCCGTGTAGTTAAAGTGGAGGTCCAGCTCAAGTTTCCCAATGGCAATGGCGCCGCTGAAGAAAAAGGACGAGGCAGGGTTCGTGGCCCCGGATCCGTTCTGGTATTTGTACTCCAGCCCCAGATACAGCAGCGCAATGTGCTGGATCAGCGCAGTCGCCGTCGGCCCCGCGTCGACGTCGAAGAAGTCGAGGAAGTGCGCGCCTTGCATGCCCGGCGTCTCGACCGACGCCTGGATATCCCAGCCGGCCTTGGTGTCGTAGTTCAGCGAGCCGAGCAGCTCGATGTGGTTCATGCCAGACCCCTGGCGCGGGTTCATGGCCGCACCGAAGCTGAAAAGAAGGTTGAAGTCCTTCGTGGCAAACGTATAACTCGCATCCAGCGAAATGTTGCTCAAGAACAGCGGCGGGATGTCGGTGGACTTGGGCGGTTGGCAGGCCATGCTGCCTTGGAACGAGATGGAATCGCTGTCCAGCTCGAGGACGGCCCGTATGATCTGGGTGGGAACGCCGTCGGGAATCTTAACAACCTTAGCTCCGGGAGCGCCCGAATTCGGGTCAAAAGGGATGAGGTTAGTCAGGTCCAGACTCGGAGCCCACTCGGAAACATCGCTAATACTGGACGGCTCGAAGTCTAGATGCGGCTCGAACTCGGGCAGGAAGTGCCGGTTCACGTCGGCATCTGGATTTGGCGCTGAGATGAGGCATCAGTCAGTACCCCTATATCCCCAAAACTTGTTCAAACAGGAAAAGGAGAGAAAAGCTCACGCGTCCACAAAGATCCCCGGAGAAGGCTGCCCCTTGCCTTGCTCCACTCGTACGTGAACAGAAAAACAACCCTCTGCGGCTTCCCGTTGACCACCGGCTGACCAAACTTGACACCCAGCTCTAGGTCCACGCTGACATTATCCACAGAGCCGGTGGGGAGTCCCTTCTGATCCAACGGGACCGACAACTTTAGCCTCCTAAAGAATGGCAGGTTGAAGTTGGAAGTGCCGGCGTTCTGGAACCAGTGACTGAAGTCGAACTTGACCTCTGCCATCGGCTTCTGCTTCGCGATCCACGCCATGATATCACCGAGGAGGCTTCCTTGGCCGTCATCCGTGTAGTCGAATTGCAGCGTTAGCACGAGTTCGGCGCCCTTGAAGTCGAACGTCACCGAGGGCACAACGTGCACGCCGTCAAGGGCAACCGTGGTGGTGAAGATGAACTCCCACTTATTGTTGGCGGCCAGGTCCTTGTTCGTTGCCACCCACTTGCTCTGGAGCTTGGTGATGGCCGTCACCGACTGCACGGTGAAACCGACCAGGAACCTAGCGATCCAGTTGTTGAGGGAGACCAGCGAGGGCGAGTCTGCTGCGTACTGGCATCGCAAAACCGTCTTGTAACCCATCATGGGCTCGAACCAGAAGGCGTTTCGGCTGCCCATGCTAGTGTCGAGGTTGAAGGTCAGAATGTTTTCCAGGGCGATCACCATGAGCTCCAAGCCGGGCAGCGTCGAGCCACGGCCTGTAGCTACGGCTAGGACGTCAGACAGTTTCAGATTATTCTTCTTGGAAGCCGGCTGTAGGCCGAGGATCAAGGAGCACTGCCCAGGCACCGTGGACGCCTGCCCGAGGCCCCAGTTTGGCTGCACGTCGAGCGCATGTATCGTACCGGCAGAAGAATAGGTCAAGCCTAGGGCTGGGACGGTTAACGCGAAGGCTTCAATGTCGTTCGTTGTGGTATCGACTGTGGCTGTCATGGTCACTGGGTCCGTGCCGCCTACGCCTAGACTTAGAGCGAGCCAGGACTGGAACTCGTCCTGGAGGTGCAACGGAATGGGGTCAGACGAGCTGGGGATGTCCTTCAGGATGACACCTTGCAAATGGAGCAGGGAGAGAAAATCGTTTAGAGGATCGTCAGAGTTCAATTGCTTAACGGTGGTGCTTGGCGGAGGTGCGTCATATTGGACCACACTGGAACAGATGTAATAATACGGCGCTACAAGCGGTGGAGGCGTGCCCTGCGGGGGACCACCGGGGGGAAGGATAGGCCCGGGTTCCTTCAACAGCGACGAGACGCCGACGACCTCGTCTTCGTCCTCCTCGTCTTCCTCGTCGGGGTCTGTACCTCTCCAGGAGAAAGACCACCCCGCAAGCTGCCAAACCGAGGCCTCACGCGACGCCACTTTGGCTCGTTTACTGCTGGCTGGGGGAGTTGGATTAGGACTGATAGTAGCGCGCTTCCCCAAGATATTGGCCGACGCAGGGATAAGCAGGGTACCAGACGGGGCCACGACTGGCGGTAACTGCGTTGGCGTCGCTACCGGCACCGGGGCCGGGGGCGTCGGAGGTGCAGTCGGCCAGACCACACTATCCTGAGTGTCACCCATGTACCGGACGTAGACAGATCCATCAAGGGCATCGTCATCACAGGATTCGATCCGAAGCCAGGCGAGATGGCTTGCGGGCGTCACGAGCTCATTCGTCCCTGTGCATCTGCTCCCATCGTGCGTGTGAGCGCTGGACGGAACTGGAGACAGATCACTCCAGTAACTGGCAATCCGGTCTCGAACCCAGGTCTTTCCATCCGTGCCGGATGCTTTTGCCGTAGCCCACTCTGTCCAGGGGTCAGCGAGGCCAACAGCGCTATCATCTCCCAAGACAACGGCAGCCTGGGTGTACATGGTCGAGACATCGGTCCGGTACGTTGTCCCAAGTGTTCCTCCCGCGTCGAGGTACAACACAGCCATTGAGTCAGCTCCACTTGGCATAGGAATCCAAGTTTCCGCCATGGTGGTAGGATCCCTCTGCTTAATCAAATAGTAAGGAAACTGTGTAGCAAGCAGGGGTGTGAGCGAAGCCTTGTCGGCGTCTTCATTCCACTGCCACCCTCTGAGATAGAATAGAAGTTCCCAGCCTGCCCCGAGAAGAACAAAGGTTAGCCGGATGACGTCGCTACCTACGCTATTCGAGTCACTTACTTGGATGGCCGTAATGTTCGCCGACGCTAGCAATTACATGGCGAGGGTTGAAGGCGCTCATTAGATTTGTGGGTGTCGAGGTCTTGGAGGCGTGGTGACTTGTCTTGGCCGTCGCAACCCACCGGCCTCTCTGCCCTCGGGTACCGTCCGCTCCCGTCCAATGCACCAGAGCATTTTCCTGTTGCCAGTGCATGTCGCCGGCAAAGTAGTGCGAGAGTCGAGGCGGCGTAAGCGGTGGAGGTGCCGCCGGAGCGGGCCACATGATCATACAGGCAATAGAGCTTTTGTTTTTGGCAGTTCCACGAGGCTCATTGACAATGTCAAAAGCTGGAGGTGGCCCGATGGTCCGATAGGAAGCGCCGATGATGTAGATGCCTGGATGTCCAGCGACCGCCGGCGGATTGGCCGTTACCAGCATTGTTGGGCTCGTAATACCCTGGTAATTTTGAACCGTCGTCTTGGTCGAGACGGGAGGCAAATCCGACCCCGTGATCAAGTTCAGTCCGATGAGAGACGGTTCCTTATCGTTGGGTTCACTAAGAGGCTCCATGCGAACTCGGCATACATTATTGACCTGGACCGTTTGTTTTGTCGTCTCGTTTGTGAAACTGAGATTCGCATCCGCTGGGTCAGCGGTTGTTGGCTTCGTTGTGCACACGAGCAGGGGACTTTTGTTCTGGGGCCAGCCTTGTGCCGGAAAATAGAACATGGTCTGTGGTGTCCGTGGATGCCCGGTAGCACCGGGCTGGTACCTGAGGAAGCTGACCTCGAGATCGGCCGCGGAAGGAGGCGGAGGCGTCACAGCCATCTGGGCCTCGATGTCCTCCTTCATGGCGTAGATGATGCCTCTCCAATGGTCCTTGTCCCAATGACTGATAACAACCTTGTCGAACTTGAGCGTCCCAGGCGTCGGGAATGTGTATTTGCCGCTGGCCTGAATTTTGGTCATGGTATCCCTCAGTCGTGCCTGGCCTCCCGAGTCTCCGCCATCGATGAGCATTGATGTCAGAACCGTCGCCGGTCCTGTGGCCGGAGCCTGGACGAACAAGTGGATGGCAGCATCGCCACTCACTGCGAGCCCGAGGTGGTACGAGTCGACGCGGAATTTGGTACCCATGGTCGCGGTCTCGACGAGCTGAACGAAAAGCGAGATCTAGTTTCGAAGACGATGCCCACCTAATCTTGTTGGTTCGTGGGAACTAGACCGGTTTAACAAATTTTCTTAGTGATTCTAGCTGAGATTCCTGAAAGAACCAACCCGGCCCTGATGCCGAACTAAGACTTGAACGTGTCCTGCCGTGATCCAAGGATTGTGGTAGGCGTCTGGATTCAAAGACAAAATACGAATGGGCAGCGCTCTATGCCTAGATCATTCCTGTGGTGACTAAGGTACCTACACTCGTCCTCGTCGTCGACAGTCCAACTCCTCTCGTCCTTCTGTCCCAGACACGTGGGGTCGCCGACCGTCCAAGAAGTCGGGCAATAGCCGGGAACTCCAGTCGAGGCGTCTCCTCGTTTGATGTCAGGCAAGATTCTTGGCAAAGGGCCGGGTGAGTCCACATCTGCCGTTGCCGTTGCGGATGCCCCTTCATTTCGGGGTATCTCTGGAGAATGGCTCCGAGGTGGCTAGGAGAGAATGTGCTCGACACAAATGTGTGTCATTCTTACTGGCAAGCTGCTTGTCGGAATATGTAGAATAGTAAAACCCTCGTTTCTGACAGAATACTCAATCCGGATCTCCTATCCGCTATCCCCCCCGCTTGATGAAGCTCTTACATTGAGAATACGTAGTTCCTAGGTCTCGACCGCGACAGACCGCGAGAAGGCGTGCGTACACTGCATGTTGTATCTGCACCCTTTCCCCAATCGGTGCTGTATGGTGGTCAGCGGGCTAGTACGGTGGCCCAAGTGTGACGTAGGTTGGATACCTTATGTATCTAAAGTTTTATTGAAAAAAAGTTCTTGCCAGCAGCTGTAGGTACTAGGCTCGCACCGGAGGGTAATAATACATTAACATCAACATTATCAACACTATTCACACTCGCACCTTACCAATACTATTCCACTTGGTTGCAGCTGAGATCTGGAGCTTGAACCAGTTTTATATCTAACTTACGTTACACTTGAGCCACCGTAAGCTAGAACTGTTGAGTTGCTATCGTGCGGGGTTAACAAGCTTTATGCAATAATATCTTACGTACATATAGCCTTGACGCAAGCTTATCTACGGACATACTAGGTAGAGCACCCGCGTTGATGAAGTTTGAATACTAGGATGAATATCAAGATATGTAAATGCTAGACTAGCTGAGTACGTCGTAGGTACTGTACCAGAGAGGTACATAAGATACTTACCTAGACATCCAGAGGAACATTTGCAGTCTGCTGATGAAGAAGGTACAAGAGCGAAGAGTTGTTAGAGCAATTAGTAAAATTATCTATAAGGGCTTCTCTCAGACATTGGCAGTGGTTTCGGACGATGGATGACTAACTGCGGTTAACCTTTATAACATGCTTGGACTGACTTAGTTGTTTCTCAATGCCATACCTAGCATTGCTATCCAGATGAGTCTGAATGACCCTATTTGTATCTAGGGCTATTAAATAGCATTAGTAATAAAGCAATTCTATAAGATTTCGACATAGTTCTACATCCTTAAGTGTAAAAATCTTGACTTGTAAAAGCGACTTTATCCCTTTAATTAATTCCTGAATCTTCAACATTTTTTAAAGATCCTCGACCCCCTAGTTAAGGCGGTTAAACACCCCCTCTTTAGAGCACTACCTACAGTGTTGTCACCCTATTATTATACGAGGTTGCCGTTGCAAAAGACAGTTAGTGAAGCTATTCCCAATTGAGATCTTACCATCTGAGCTCCACAGTGCGGGTCACAGTAAAGAGAGTATTTCCACTTTACCGTCTTCTTCACTTCTTCCAGCCTACCGTATGAACTGGGGAATACGTTTTGGCCTTCCCAGGAAATCAGGCAAAATCTGTAAGCATACTGCGTACTAAATGATTGACTACCTACAATAGGAACGATGACTCTTAAAGCCTCCTGAACCAGTCCATCAGAGTGACCGAGTCCAGGGGTATCGAACTTGGTCTCGGGATTGATAAGGGATCCATACAAGGACATCATGTAATAACGCCCGTGCTCATCATCACTGATTGACACCGGCTCTTGCTCATTGGCAAAACAGGGGGTGAAGCCATCGGACCGTAACAGATCTAAGGCCCTTGCGAGCTTGATTGTCCGGAGCTGATGCTCTGATAAGCCTCCAACTTCCCGTTTGAGCGTATCTCAAAAAGCCTCCTGTAACGCGTCGTAGTCTTCGTACCGCATCCACCCGTTGCGCAGATGGATCTTCCCGGACAGAAACCGGATTGAGTGCAGGTTGAGTCCAAATGGACACACTTCAGCTTCTGCCCAGTCAATGACGCCGACAAGATGACAGGTGGCTTCGTCCACTAGGATGTTGGAGGCACCAAAGTCCTGATAAAGCAGCACCATGGGCAGGGATAGGATGTCGTCTATTGCGTCGATGCAGGTCTGTATGATGGGTTGGAATCGAGACGTGAGCGAAGTGCTCAACAGTTCGAGGTCGGTAACGTAGGTTTCTCGTAACCTACTGCGGTACTCCGGACTGGCCGCCTGGGGAGCTTTCCATGACAGGGCCATGAATCTGCAAGCAATGAGTCAGCATCATGGCGATGATCGACTTCGACGGTTGAAACTTACTGCGCGACGTCCCCCATCAGGGTTTTCCTCCAAAGAAGATTGTCTGGGGAGTCTTCCGGGAAGCCATGAGCCAAGATGAAATCCAATTGCGTGATCCTGGCATCCGGGTCATCAAGTAGACGTAAAGTGGTTCCTTCTCCCCATCTCCTTCTTCCCCTAATTTGCCTTCCAAGGACACCTTCGGCACGAGTGATCCGTAAATCGCGGTTGCTAAATCGCTTATTTCGGTCTTGAGTGCCAGTGATTTGAGGCGGAACTGGACAAGATATTCCAATTCAGGTCCCGCGTAAACGGTGTAGCTGCACACGCCCTGAATGTCGACTGGGACGACATTTATCTCCGACAATCTCTCTTGCCCTTGTGTCGCAGGCTTCGCGGGTTGCAGAAGTCTTTCTAAAGAAGACATCAATCTCTGAATCGACCGAATAGTTCCTTGCCGCTGCGAGCGTGACGATCTTCGCTGCAGCTGCATCTGCAAGAGCTTCATCAACCTCCGCTGCTGCGTCCTTGAGCAAAGCCAGGCCCGCTTCGTCCTCCACCTCTCCGATCGCCATGTCAGCCAACTTGCGACAGGCATCCTCGACACTGAAAGCCTTCTCCAGCTGGTCGATCAAGCCGATCAATTGGCCAACCATCCTCTCCAGGCTGTCTGTGCCATACAGCACCCATGCCGTCTGCTTCACCAAGTGTATATATTTTTCTTTCCTCCCATTGACAGCGCTATTTAGCCGATTGTGCAGCGCTCGTACCTTAGGCTTCATGTCATCCTCCTTAAATACCGTCAAGTCCTGCTCGTCCCCTACAACCAGCTCGTACCGCCTCGATGATCTCCGAACGGACTCGCACAGAAGGATGATTTCTTCAACGATCAGTCTCGCCAATTGTACATGCTTGTCTGTAGTCGCCGCTGCGCTCGGGCCGGTTGAAACGCTGGGTTGTTGGAAACGTGTATCCTCTTGGATCTTGACTGCCTCGCCCCATCGCGCCAGGCGCGCGTTTGCAATGTCCACTCTGAGCTGGCATTTGTCGTAGTCGTAGTTGTGTCCACGACGGCGACCGAGCTGGATGTACTCGAGATAGTCGAGGCAGTTGTTAAAGAGATCGCCGAGACTCAAGTGAGCTAATTGTGATTGTAAACGAGAGCTCCATGTGTGTGTTGGCTATCACCAATGACCTCCTGGACCGATAAGACATATTCTTTGCGTTGAAGGAGTGTTTGACCAGCAAGAACCGTGTTGACGCTTTTTTTTGCAAATGCCCATTGCAAACGCGGGAAATCTGTGTGAATGGCTGGCCAATTCAACGACGGGAACTTCTGTTGGGAGTCCGTACGGACCGTGCCTTAGACGCCCATTCACTAGGCTTTTCATTCACCGGCACCCTCTTCCTAGGTACCAGTTAGGCTGCCCTGGTTTCCCTTTCTCCTTTATGAGAAGATTCTGGGCGTTTGCTGCACACGCAGACCGCTAGTCCTTTGCGCTGCAGGGCCCTTTGCCCTGCAAACCTCCTTTGACAGCGGATCTGGCACCTCCCAGAATCCCCTCCTTTGCAGACCTTCCTCTTTATCACCAGCTCTATATAGCTGGCGATCCCCTCCAGCTTCAGTTAGCTGGATCCCTCTCTCAATACATCATCATCATTCCCATCATTCGTGATCCATCTCATATCCTTTCTTTACACAACGGCAAGCTCACAGCCCTTTTTCTGTCATCGCCTTTCCACCTCCGTCAACTTCCCTTCACTTGATCGGTGACGAGCGAGGTACAAACCGGCCGCTCCAGCGTCCTCGAGAAAGCAAAGCCCTCTTTTCTCTCTTCTGCTTACCACAATCATCTGCGCCAGAGAACTACCTCACGCTGGCCTCGTCTGCCTTCCACTAACCCATTATTTGGGTCCTGCTGGTACCGATTTGCAAACACAATTCGAATTTTGCCCGCCGTCCTTCAATTTAGTAAGTACACGCTTGGCCCCTTTCTCATCTCGTCCAACGAAGCACTTCAGCCTATTACCGCTCCTACTGTATAGTGAGGCGTCCTCATCTTTAACTATTCCTCAAGCTAGCTATAGCGAAAGCATCAACCACAAATAGAATCCTGATCTCGAGCTTTCCGCCCCGCCCTTTCTAACCAGCCGCCCTCCTCAACGTACTCGGAGAGCACATCAAGATGTCGACATCAGCTGTCTTCCTCTGTCACACGGACATTTGCCCACAGTTTTAGGTTAGGGTTGCCGAGGCTTAGCAGAGCCTCAAACTCACCTCGGCCGGACTCTCGGCCATCAGCACTGCTTACCCGAACTCCTCCCGACGCTACCGGCTAGCGAGCCAAACCCTGGAAGTGCC
>MU859423.1:0-19045 GCA_033297205.1 Pseudoneurospora amorphoporcata
CTTACCGTTCAGCATAACCAACTGTCCCACCTCGTAGACCGGTGCTTCCGTTTGTTTCTTATCCGCCCACTCCTTCATCCTCTGACGGGCGCGGTTGAGATGTTTGCGGGCGAATTCGTAGACCTGGGTCATCCAGTAGGCGTAGAGACGACTCCCAGGGTTACGAGGAGCGCCGTCAGGGGGGTTGTATGAAGCAGGGTGATAACCGTAGTTGGCGTAGAACGGGGAGATGCCAGTCGCCGACGAGATGGTATTGTTGTATGCGAACTCGGCAGTGGCTAGCAAATCTTCCCAGTTGCTCATCTCATAGTTGACGAAGGCGCGGAGGTAAACCTCAAGGATCTGGTTGAGCCGCTCAGTCTGGCCGTCAGTCTGGGGATGAAACGCTGTGCTTATACGACTCTTAATGCCGACGAGTTTTAGGAAATCCTTCTAAAGGTGGGCTGTAAACCGTGAATCGCGGTCCGAAATGATGTCCAGTAGTACTCCGTGCAGCCGCTAGTAGGAGCGGGTGAAAATCTTGATCAGGTCCTCTGCTTTCTTTTCTCCTACCTTGAGAGGGATGAAATGGGCCATCTTCGTGAAGGGGTTGACTATCACCTAGATGGAGTCACAACCGTTTGATAGGGGTAGATCCGTGATGAAATCCATAGCTACCGTTTGCTAGGGAGTGTAGTGTAGCTCTATGGGTTGCTATAGCCCGTAGGGTAAGTGACGGGGAAGTTTGTTCTATTAGCGTTCGTAGTAATCTCGAACGTATTCCGTAACTGATTCTTCCATCTTGGGCCACCAGAAGTTTCTGGTGATAAGTTCCATAGTTTTGTCCATTCCCATGTGGCCGGCGACCTTGGTATCGTATTTTGAGGAAATGACTTCCATTTGTAGGGTTTCTGGGATCCAGAGGCGGTTCTTTCGGTAGAGCAGATCGTCGCTTGGTTTCTCAAAGTCCTTGTCGAGCTCGTCCTTGTTGTATTGCCCCATGTAAGCTGAGTCGGTTTCCCTGGCATCCTTGAGTTTCTTAATGAACTCGTTACTCTATCGAGGGGTCGATATACTGCAAAGCCTATCTTTGGACAAGAGGAAGCAGCTACCTAGCTCGGCCGGGCCTTCTGAATTGCTGAAGTGCTTTTCTTGCAAGACTGACGTGATCGGCTGGTCTTCACCTCCCCCTTTCTCCGGTCTGAAACTTTCCTAGCGGGAAAGGGCGTCCGCTTTTACATTGAGGTAGCCTAGTCTATAGTTGATGATGAATCAGAAGTTGGCGAGCTGGATAGCCTATCGGGCTTGACGGCGGTTGAGGACTTTTGTATGGGTGAAGTAGGCCAAGTTCTGGTGGTCCCCGAAGACTTCAATGCGGTGCTTGGCTCCTTCAAGGTAGATCCTCCAACGTTCGAAGCTATCGACGATGGCGAGGAGTTCCTTATCGTAGATTTCGTAGTTCATTTCGGCCGGGGACATTTTTCTCGAGTGGAAGGCGCCAGGGTGTAGTTTGTCGTCGTCGCCCTTCTGTGATAGCACAGCTCCGATACCGAAATCCGAGGCGTCGGTTTCCATAATGGCTTGCTTGGCTAGGTTGAAGTGAGCCAGGACTGGGGCTTTCATGAAGGCGTCCTTCAGTGCTTGGAAGGCTTTGGCCAGTGGTTCAGTCCATTTTCAGAGCTTCTTTTCCAGGGCGTTGGCTGAGGTAAGAGGCCTTCTAGGGGGATCATGTAGCCCAAGAACTCAACGTTGTCTACTCCCCATTTGCATTTCTGGGGGGCGACGGCCAGGTTGTTCTCGGAGAGGCGTTTTAGGACTTCCAGGACAAGGCGGCCGTGTTTTTCTTCGTCGTCGGCGTAGATGAGGATATCATCGAGGTAGACGAGCACGCCGGCGTCCAACAGGTCCATGAAGATATGATTCATCATGGCTTGGAACGTAGAGGGTGCGTTAATCTGGTTGTCTTTAGTCGCAAAGGTCCTCGTATTGGATCTTGAGGGTGGCGAGTCCCTAGGCTTGTTCCTAGCTGATGGAGAGGGCGATTTCCCTGACTTGGTGATGGGCTTTGGCGATTTGGTCGTGTATAGCGACGAGCCAGGCCGGAGGGTTGTTGACTACGACGGGTCCAGTGGCGATGTCGTCGTTTCCGGTCATCACGACGTCGAAGTCCTGAGGGTTATAGAGCACCAGAGTAGTGTCGGTGGTGGTTTCGACTGAGGCCATCGGGGTATCGCGTGGGGAAGTCATGATGACTGAGGGTTGGTAATTGATAGGTAAAAGGGTGGTTCGAGAGGGAAGAAAATTATCTGTGACAAGGGCTGTGATCAGGGCTTGGAACAATAGTTCAATTCTGCTGATAATCTTCTTTGGTCTCGAAGGCCTTGTTGATCCCTTCAACCTCCAGAGGAAGGTTCAGTTTCAAGGCCTCCTTATGCCAAAGAAGTTCGGTACCGTGCCTTGTGGCCTGAGGCCACAAGGCATCAATCTAGCATTCTGCATACAAGTGGGTCTTCTTCAACCATTCTCCTTCGTCCTTCTAGCGCCGGCCTTCGCGCTGAGCCTTGACAACCCTAACCCTGGACTGTGGGCAAATGTCCGTGTGACAGCGGCATAGTCTCAAGGCCGCTGTGGCGCTCTTTCCGGAGGTACAGGCCCGGCCACGCATTACAGTATGCCTTAATAATACGTCCGTCATTAAAGGACTCCGGGGAACCCCAGCTGCGTCGTCACAAGCGGCTTTCCTCGATTTCCGGGCCATCTACAAGGGCTATAGCCCCAGTCTAGTAGGTATCCGCTGGGTTCCTAGCCACAAGGGCATCACGGGCAACGAGATTGCTGACGAGCTCGCTAAGGCGGGAGCTGAAGGGGGAGAGGTAATCAATGAAGGCCTCGCTACCCTTGCGCATTCAAGGCGGCTTGCTAAGAGGGAGGTGCGTACGGATTTCAAGGCATAGTGGGCCGCGAACAAGCCAGAGTCTTATGCAGACTACCGGCTGGGGGTCTCTATCAAGCCTAACGACGAACTAAAAGAGTTGGACAGACGCTCTTTACACTATCTCCTCGCGGCCAGGTCTGGCCACGGTGATTTCAAGGACTATTACGAGCGCTTTGAGCACGAGGACGCCCTACTAACATGCTTCTGTGGAAGCTGGAAGAATCCCTTCCATCCTTTCTTCTGCAGGAAGGCGTATGCGGTCTCCCCAGTTACAGGCGAGGCGACTACGCGGGAGAATCTCTCCCTTGCCATCGGCATCTACTGGCAACGATTTATTGCCAGAATACAGACCTCCCACTTCTTCTCGTGGACTTGCACAAGGAAAGCTTGGCGCCAGACACTCTGGCAACAGCACGTTGACGACGGAGGCACCGCTGACGATCTTACCGGATTCCTACGGGACGAAAGGATAGAAGTTGGCCAAGGCCATGAGATCGAGGAGGTTACGGCGGATTTGGACAGGCTGGTCCATCGAGTTAGACGGCGGGAGGAAGCCGTACGGGAGGAGGAGAACGAGAGCGAGAGCGGGGAGGAGTGATTTTGCCCTTTCTTTTGTCTTTTCCTTTGTTCTACAGATCCCGCCATATACTGGCGGCTCGCTCGCTAAGCGATTCGATTGGAAGTGTTGGGCCGCGTTTACGCTATGGGCAACACGTGATTTACACTGGCAATAAGCCTCGGGTTGCCCTCGGATTAATGGTTTTGGTGGACAGTTAGGGCACTGCTCCTATTTTTGTACGCTAGATTCACTAATATGGCACGTCTCATGCCCTACAGGAGGCGGAAGCAGACGTTAAAAATAACAACAACAACAACAACAACAACAACAAAAAATAAGTAAAAGGAAGTATCAGATACAAAGTTCGCGATAGTATCTATAGAGGGACGGCGGCGACGAGGCATAGTCGATTGAGCTAGCTGTAGATCTAACGCGGGCAGGGTGGTACAATCGCTAAGTACTAGCGACCCCAGAAAATTTCGCAAATATTTCGTGCATTGAGATTCGGGTATTTTAGCGGGAAAAACGGGGATTTCACATGTAGCTGTCGTGGTGGAGTTTGGACTGTCAGCGGACTGTCAGAGGCTTGGCAGGGTTGGGGTTATATATGGGATACGTGTAAGTGTAGGGACCTATGTGTGTGGGCCTAGTTTTTCTCTTCGGGAAGACCTGGAAAGTTAATCACGGGCGCAGCGCCGGTAAGTTGGGGTGAGCCCGCGTGGCTGGAAGAGTCGCCGATAGTAGCGTTGTTAGCAGCGACGTCAGCTTCGTTCGCAGGGACGTTGGCGATATAGGTGGGAAAGGATGGAAAAATCTACGTAATAATAAATATTATCAGACTGGACGTCGTACTGAAAGGCATTGTTAGGTGCTCCGCAAAAAAACAGGTAGCAGGCATCTGAATGCGCGAAAGTTAATAGGTAATGAGGCAAAATATCTAGGCAAGGAAGGAGTTATGATGTTGGGCTAGTCAAGCTACGGACGGCGAAAGAACTACATGTATATAAGGTATATCCCCATCACTTTTCCATCTCATGCCCTCACCCATTCCTAATCAACTCCTTTCCTTCCATTCATATCCCCACTGCTCCCAAAATGGACAACGCCGAGGGCGTCCAAGACTACTCATCGGCGCGCTTTGAAGCAATGGGCGCAAAGCTTTCCAGGCGCACGCTGAGGCCGCTTCATGCAATCCGTACAAGTCAGGATGCCCTGGGCAGCCCAGGCCCGGATCTGGATAATCATCTCCTCGGTGGGTTTGTTAGCAAGGCAGTTGAAGCACTTCCTCGTACCAGTCTGCTAGAACGGACGAACGGTGCAATCGTAGCACATGCCGGGGACCCTCGTGACGGCTGCGAGCTTGGGGCCGGTACTACGCTTCTTGTTGCTCTTGCATGTGGTCTTTGCGTTGTTGTGGGGAGTTCTGGCCGGCTTGGCGACCGCATGATGGCCAGAAGTAGCGTCGTTAGGGAGATTGTTACAAGCGGCGAAAGTTGCGGTGGTGAAAATTGCGTTGGTGAAAGTGCCGGCGTCGCTCATACCGCCATTCGTGCCACGAAAGGTGGTCTGAGCCATGACAGTAGTCGAGTTGTTGGGAAAACCAAATGAGGGCTGAGTGCTGTTGATCGGAGCATTATTTAGGACAAAATCGATGGTGGCTTTGGCGCTGGCCTCGCGAATGGGCTCAACACTTGCGATGAAAGGAGGACTGATAGCCGTCTTGTGATCGGCGTCCCAGTGGAGGAGAACGGGGTCGATTAGGTCATCGGTCACAATGCGAGAGTGACCGATCTTCTTCGCGTTGAAGTGAAAATCGTGGGAGTCGTGGACGATATCATCAAAGTAGCTGTCATTCTTGTCGTAGATAGTGTCGGCGATAAGAAGGGCGGTGTCGTGAGCATGTCCGATATAGGGAGATGGAGTGGTGTTGTTCTCGAGTAGCTCAAAAACCGGGTAAGGTTCGTGGTAGCCGCCAAAGATGGTCTGGGGGGGCATGCAGTCTGGAAGCGAACATGCAGAAGGTCAGCAAATGCATGTCTCGGAAGAAATGTCGTCGTTCGCATGCATGCATGTTGATGTATCACGTACCTTTGGCAGGATCACTGCCGCTGCCTTGGAAGGCTTTCTGACGGCCGAAGTCGTGCATTTTAATCCTTTGTCAGTAGCTTCAAGCTTGTTGACTTCTCAAAGGCTTTTCACGTTAGAAGCAAAGTTTACGTTGGGTGTTGTTGAAAGGAAGACAGTTGAGGGGGGGTTAAAGGATTCAAAGAAATTGGAGGAATATTTAACTGCACTAATTTTCTCGACGGTCGCTTTCCGAATCAGCAAAAATGCCCGTTCAGAGGGACTGTTCACCAAACAGCCAGGCCAGAGACACACTGGATGAATGACGTTGAGTTTAAGTTGGGACGATGGAGCCGCGACCGAGCAACATTTACCACCGCCAATCAAAGTTGTCGAAGAATTTCAATCAGGAAGGTGGCAGGGGCATTGAATCCACTTGCAGGGATGTAAGACCGAACCACAGTGGACCCAAAGTTGCACAATAGCACCGACAAAATTCTGAATAGAATAGGCCACGGGGCCGTGCATTGGACCTTCCCGATATTTATTGACAAGCAACGGGGGAAAGCACTATCCTCTTTTGCGACATGTTCGTGCCTGGTGCCTTCGTCTATCTGTGAAGGACCTTTGCCCCATCCTTGTTCGTCTCCTTTGCCTCCTTCCTCTTCTCTGCTGCGTCGTCTTTGTCTTCACCGCTCCAAGAATGATGCCTCGTGACATTGAACACCCTCATCGAAGGTCATTGTTGACACGCATGCAAAGTATAGTCCTCCTCTCTAATGATTGATGACTGTCGTTGACTGCTGCTTGTTTACTTCTGCCGCCTGCCCGCTGCGCACACCAACTCATGCGCAAACTGCTACGCGCATCGAGTAAGCACCCCGCTGAGTCATCGGCGGACGCCCCCTCATGGCCCAACCGCCCCCATCACCAGTAACTTGCTCAAGAAGTTGTTCTTGGAAGCGCACGGAAATGCCCAGCAACTGTTGGTGTCATCGGCGCGCAGCGTGCCCACTCCTCCAAAGCCCCGAGTCCCGTCCCCACCCAGAGATCTCTCGTGCCCGGCTCCAGGTTATCAGAGTTGAGGAAAAGACAGAACTGGCCACATCCCCAACGCCCGCGGGAATATGGTCATCCTCGCTGACCACTGGAACGCGCGTCCGGTACGCATGCGCGGCAGCGCGGTCCCCCAACACCGCCATGTTTACTTCCGCCCCGCATCCACCGTTCATGGCAATCCTCCCTCATCCGTCATCACTGCAACGAACCCTCCGCACCCGCTCATCTCGGATTCTCATCGCCACCAGCGTCCCAAAGGATCGCAAATCTTGACCTCATACTGCCCAAAGAAGCAACGATGCCTTCCTTTCGACCATGCCCTTCTGCTGCCCCAAAGGCTAACAAGCACCGTCTATTTGATCGAATAGCCTGCTCCGTGACCCCCGAATCTCCTCCGCTGCCCTATACCGAGGGTGCTACGATCGTATCCGTATCCACATCTCGCAGCGATCGACGACCGCCGAAACCGCAAACAAGTCCTTCGTCAACCGTGACGTCCTCGAACAACCGCGACAAACAATGAGGCGTTCTCCGCGTAACCGTTCGAGCCCATCATCCGGGCGCCGCACCCTCGCTCCGTCTATTCCCAACAGACACTACTCGACCCCATTGCGAGACCACGGTGTATACCTAGCCCAGAGAGGAAACATCGAAACAAGACCACTGCCGACCGTAGCGTCATCGTCACCATCTTGACAAGCGACAACCCTTCCTTCCCACAACCGTTCGAGGCCATCTTCGTTGTCTGGCAATCCCGCTCCGTCCATCGCTCCGTTCCGAACACTCCCCACGACCCTACGAGAAGAGGAGACCGCGACACCCACTGACCGATCACTATCGAGTTCGCGATCAAGACCATACCAACCGCGGCGTCGTCAGCTATACCTCCAGAAGCAATAAGAGAAAGGCCGACGGCTCGGCTGCCGCACCGCCAATAAGTTTATCGCGCCATTCCGAAGAATTTCCGTCGAGACCGTATCCGAACTCCGCAGGGATACCGCGAGACTCGCCGACCGCCCCGCGCCAAGGATTCGACGAACATTGTTGCAACCTAAGGCCCACTCGATACACCTCGACAACAAGCGTTTCGTTCCGATACTGTTCGAGCCCTCCGTCCACCTAAGCCCCGTACCAAAGCGGCTGAAGCTATAAATAGACAGAGAAAAAGAGGAGGGCCTCTTGTGGCTAGCCGGCTGTCTTCCTGCCGGGCCTGACGGGTACCACCCGGCCGTGGAAGATATGGACAGAGTCTCTCGCCGGCGACGAAGAGCCAACTAGACTTAAGATGAGGATGATTTCTCGACAAATGATACGCCACCAATACCACAACAACGCGAGCGATACGATTGATGCCGGCCGACCGAGGTCAATTGGCTAATAATACCAACAAAGTTAGCGGGGGAGCGTGGATGGTGAGAGGGTAGACAAATACCAGACTGGGCTCAGTCTTGCAATCTGGGCATGGATCACATGAAGAGGAGGATCGCACACGAGAAACCCGATACTCGGCTGCTGCGACTAACGAAACCCATTCGACCGACTGAAGCCAACTCCGGCCATTCCAGCGATTCCAGCGACCCGAACGGCGGGAAGGTGCGCAGGCATAGTCCCGGTCAGACGTCGCGACCTATGGCAGGGTAGACCACTGGGAGGCGGGACCCGATCAAGAAAACTGCTGAAGCGACTTGAAGGGGGATCATGAGTGACGTTAGAAGCATACAAGATGTGGCTCTGTATGGCATTCCACGCATGGTCTACCTGCGAGAAGAGGTGATACATACCAATCAGTTGATGATTGAGTCTCCTGAGCGATCTGGAAGATACGTTGCAAAGATCAAGGTCAATTGAAGCGAGCGAAATTGGACCCGGTGCAAAGGCTGGACGATTCGGCTTGCGACGGCAACAGTCGGCGCGATCGTTGCGGAAAATACCTTATACTGGGTACAATACCGATGTAATAGGCGCGAAGCCACTAAAAGCTGCAAACCCTCGTGGATACACATTATCCCCGGTTAAGGACAGGTAAATACTCCTACCAAGAAGACAAGGAATCGAAAAAGGAGAGCAACGTCTAATCATCCGCAGATCGATAAACCTCGTCAGGTTGCTGAGCAATACGCTGGTCATCCAAGGCAGGCGCCTACATGTCTTGGATGGTTTCAGGGCGTATCAGTCAGCACCGTTACCGGCCACTTGCAAGATACCGACCGAGCCCGTCGTCCTTGGTGTCCACAACCTGTTGTTGGCATTTTCTACCAACGGCAACAGCGAGGATTATCTCTTCTCTCAAACGCATACGACGGACACCACTCCTCTTTCACGCTACGTACCACGGTGTGGACTCAGGATGTTCAATCAATCTCATAGGCATGTGCCTTTCCTACTCCTTCCATCCTGGACCAGCTATAGATCCACATGCGTATAAGTCAGATCCACACGACCGGTTCTCCTTACCCCTGATCTAAACTACTGCAACCAAGTACTTTTTCCGATTAGCAAGACGCCTTAAGCTACGGTGTCGTTAAGAAAGATTGTCGAAGCAATGACAGGACGCTAATAGCGAGGACAATCAAGCCCTGGACACAAACAGGGAGCATAGGAAAGGACTAGGCGGACACGAAACTCAGAGAGAAGCAGGCCTCAACAGAGTATCTCAACCTGGCCATTACGGTTTAGCGTCCGTCACCTCACTTACACCAACGATTCATCCCACAACGTCGCCCAGGCCTCTCATCTTGTCCTACCACCTTGGGCCCTGGCCTTCTATCTCGGCACTGGATCTGTCGTCTGTCCATTACGGTGCTCCGGTCCTACGGCTCGGAGCCTGGACTACTACCGCTCCATTTCTCAACGTCGGCCGGTCCGATCTACCACCACCGCCGCCTCCCTTCGCCAACCTCCGGACCTTCAGGGCTTTCGCTCCGCTCCATCTGCCCCGGCGCCCGACGACAGCCGCTCCGGCTCCCACCACCCCCCTGTCTCGGCCCCGATCATAAACCAAAGACGGCGACGGTATCCTATACCTCCAAGGACAGCGGGAGACCCTCTCCGGCAAAACCGGAAGGCGCGGGGAGGAGAATAGGGATACCGCTGCAGCTGAGACGTCGTGTGGCAGGGGGTGGTTGAGTATGGACTGCTGGGAAATCCGGGGGATGGGCAGCGCCATCGTGGCTGCTACCGCATAACACCATGCCGAGAGCCTGTTCCAACTACACCTCGCCCCTGGAAGAACCACACCTCATGCTTGAAAAACCTGTAAGAAGGCCCGAACAGTGCTGTTAGGCTGTGAGAAGGTTGCTTGAACCTGGAATTATGTTTATATCGACCTCGAGTGGTGGTAATTCCAATGGAAAGGGCGTGGTTGCGCTGAGGACATGTCGTCAAGGGGGGCCATTTAATCCCAGCCGAGAGAACGTCTGCCGTGTTTCACCATGACACCCGCTGTGGATCTTGACTGCCTCAAGCCCTTAACGTCATGCCGTGCTTTATTCTAACGACGAGGGCTAAGAACGTGATCTACTACGGAACAGATGAACAGCAGATAGACGATGCTAGGTTTGGACAGCCTTATTTGAACTTGCAGAGATGGTTGTTTCCACGAGTAGCGGTGGTTGCGTGGAGGACTTGCCGTCAAGGGGGGACCTGCCTATCCTGCCGTGGGTCGAGAGAGCGAGTGTTATGCCGGACTACGCAGTATCTGGATATGAGGCCGATATGAGGCGGCCATGAGATATATGTACAGTTTTAGTGACGAGAGAAAGACACCGAATGGCTTGAGAGGATTTGACCGTTTAAGGGGTTAATAAGCTTCTTGGTCGTTTATCACGTTAAAAGTTGGTAATAAGACGTTAGAGTCATTTACAGGCAGGCAAACACTACCTGTAGGCTATGCTAAGGTATTCTATGGAACATCTCTCGAGACAAGCAGACAACAGGAAATGACTCTGTGCAGAGAGTCATTGACCCCCAAGTTCCACCTCTACGCTCCTTCCTTAGGTATGTTTTAAATTTATCTAGTTTGAGTGACGTTCGACTCAAGCTGAGTAAGGCTATTGCGCCATATGACTCGTTCCTGCTCCGTTGCTCCCTCAGACACTGGAAGTGCAATCACTAACAACCAGCGACAGTCATCAATGACGGATAGAAGCGGCTGGTTTGCGTGCTGTTCTTTCCCCAGCCCAAACATATATCTCTTGAAAAAAGGATCATCGTCGTTTCTTCCTAATTTGCAACGCGGCTGACTGCTATCGAAGTAGAGGTATCTTAGGTGTCTTTCCTCATTCCCTGTCGGCCCACATAGCAAGGACGCCTGAGCGTCATATAGGGCCAGCAATCATCGGAGAGATAAGTCTCGTGAACTCATAGCTGCCCCTGAGCACGTTGTACCTCTCATTGTTTCCTCCGTTTAGCCGTAGTAGTGACTTAGCAGCCTAGGTACCAAAAATGACTCTTGGATGACTTCTTGATACCTATTACGTGGTTCCACCCGGTGACTCTTTTGGCGCTGTTGGTTAAGCACAGCCTCGATCGGCTATATTACGGAGGGTTGACCTCCTCCTGCTCGCTGTGAAGCCTCTTCGTCGTGTCCAGATCTCCCTGTAGCGTGCCACCCTTCTGCCCTTCTTACGACCGGTTGGCCGGTAGCATTCCTTCCCCCTCCTTCCTAATCCACAATCCATATCAATCCCATCCATGCTGCCGGTTGAGGCCGCTGGAGTAACTAAGGTACCTGACAACAGCGTCGCAGAGACAGCCTCATGCTCGAGATTGATAGGTATAGGTACATATTCGAACATGCTCGTCGAAGAGAATGACGGTGGTGGATGGTATCAGGCTTTGTGTGGGCTCGCTTGACGGAGCGGTAGGTAGGTTGCGACGCTCGATCTGGGAGGAATGGTAGAAGCAGCCTAGCAGGCAGGTCTTTCCGGTTTCTTATTTCGTGATAGAGTTTCTGTTGGTGGGTCCCGGGGCACAGGCCATCTGTTCGCCTGCTCACTCGTGCCCTGGTCTGCCCACCGTTTCTAGACCTCCAGACCTTCCGCTCTCTCGCTCTCTCTCTCTCTCATAGCATCAATCCATCACATCTATCGATCTGCTGTTGTTGCTCGTGTTCACACAGTTTCATTGTGTCGTAGTTTGGCGGCCCTAGTTGTAGATAGAGGTCGTTAGCCATCTATCCAGGCCTGATAGTGACAAACACATTTGTTCTTCACTTCCTGCTCACGAGAAGCTAGGGTCTTTCTTCGGCAGTCAGCTTTGTAGTGTTGGGGATACCATGTATCTCCGTTGCGTGTGTCCTATGAGCTTTGTGGCGATCGCGAAAATTCATGACAGACTGAGCCAAATCATAGTGGGCGGAGAGGAGGGCGGGGTGCGGGCTACGAAAGAGGGGGACAAAAGCGGTAGCGGATTCTGCCGGCTGTATCCCACCGAGCATGGTGCAGACAGACAGCGGGCTCCACACTGCCCACTGAACGCGGTAAGCGCAATGGCTGGCATCGGAAAGTGCGAGTGCCGTAAGGTGTGAGGGTGGGTCGGGATATCGGGGGTATCGTACCCGAGTGCTCGGCCTTTTGGGCTGGAGTTTTCCGACCCCCTGTTCTAGATGCTTGGCGCTGCATACTGAGTACCTAACAGTCCGTCCTGCCTACCTTATCTTTGCTACAACTTGTTTCCCACTCTGGTACCTTCGTTACGGTAATGGCACCTCCCTCTGATACCCAATCCTCCGTTTTTTCCCCTAGACCTCGTTAGTATCACCGCTGCCGAACAAAGCACCTAGCATCAGCGAAGAGGGCTGTCTTCACTCTAAATTGTCCCCCACCAGAGTTTTCGTTGTTAGGGCATTTAGCTGGAGGATCGGGCAGTCCTTAGGATTTTCCTCTTTTTCACCAGACCAATCAATACCATCAATTTCCCCCACTGGTTTCAACCACTCTCACAGGGCTTTCAACATCCACGCCGTCGCCGAGTAAGATCAGACCTCACCGGCGTCCTAGATCAACACTTCCATTATCGCAATACATCGGTCATTGTCAATCCGCAAACTCGCTAGTCGCTACTAACAACACCCCAACTTCGTCTCGGTCGACCTCTCTTTAACATCCCGCTATCGTAACCTTTGCGCCGATCACACCCGACCAAAGACATTGACTGCCGCTCTCGGTACTCTATCTCATCAACGGAGCAAACACGGTGGATTGGCTTGGCGCCGCTTAAAATTCACGGCAGGCATCAACCTCAACATCTCTTTGATCGATCAGATCAGCGATTGAGACCAACAACATATCTTTGGACTTGACCATGTCCTCCAACAGCGACGAGCCGGCTCCAGCCGGCTATCATTATACGACTACAGCCATTTATCAACCCGTGCCTTCCGCCAACCAAGATTACAACCCCCGATATACCTTCTTAGGTCGTTACACCGAAACTCGCATCGTCTTACGCAACGTTGATTCACACAACGACCACCTTAACAGATCTACCAGTAATAGATCCGAGCCGAACCCGGTCTATAACGCGCTGTCAAGAATTTCTTTACAACGTGCTTTATCAACGGCCGTGTCTCTTTACAACTCCGCTCCTACGGTGTCTAGCCTTCCGGCACCTAGCCACAGCCAAGCATCCTCTCCCCGACCCGACGTTGATAGATGTTCTCTTCCAAGCCCGGTTGTGTGACAAGGGCTGTATTCAGGGCTTGGAACAGTAGTTCAATTCAGCTAATAAACTACTTTGGTCTCGAAAGCCTTGTTGATCTTCTCAACCTCCAGGAGAAGGTTGGGTCTTCAAGACCTTCTTATGCCAAAGGGAATCGGTACGTACTTGAGGTACGCATCAAGCCTTGTCGCCTGAGGCTTCAAGACATCTATCTAGCAGTCTGCATACGTGTGGATCTTCCTAAATGCCTTCATCCATTCTTCATCTTGCTTTTGGCGCTGTCCTTTATCCGGGCGCCCTGCTTCTTGCTTGGTTGGCTGTGGTTGCTTCTGGGATGACCGTGGCCGAGGGCCCGGCCGTGGGTCCGGCCGAGGGTCTGGCCGAGGTGGGTGTTGTGGCCGGAGGCCACTGAGCATCTTGAGGCTAATGCTAGGCGTTGAGGCTATGTTGAGTCTTGCGATCCTAACCCCTGGACTGTGGGCAATGTCCGTGTGACAATCCCCGCCAAGCGTCGTGGGGGTGGAGGATCAAATAAGGGTGACATAGGCGGTAGAAAGAAGAGGGACGGCAATGGCAAGGGTCCCGGAGCCGCCGGAGCTATTCTGACCGAGACGGCTTCAAGTCTGGGACCTTTGCTTGTTCATCTACGCACGACATCTCAGTATCGACTAGAAAGACTCTTCTGGAGTATTTTACAGCGAAGGCAATTGTCCCTAGTATCTAGACACGACCCCCTATTCAAGGGAATAGTCGCTGGCAGGTAGAAACTTTGCTATTACCAAACCTCTTCCCACTCCTCTTCGGAAATCTAGGGTAGGCCGGTTAGGAGAACATGGAGTGAATTGAGTGATTCTCAACGTTCTCTCTTTGCATATAGTATTTTACGCTTTTTCCTAGTGATTGAAACAGTGACGGCAGATAATAAGCAGACGCCACCCCATCTTATCTTGGAAGATGTATCACACCTTATCATCAAGGGACAACGGGAGAATTTCTCTTGACAAGACGGCTTCCTTCCTTAACGCCTAGGATCCCGTTATATACGGTGGAGGGAAGACCAGCTAAGCTGCGGATGTAAATTCCTATGCGTTTTGTATCGAAAGGCGGAAGCCGATGGGAGAAGATAGCAAGGCTAAGAGAGGTGTAACAGAATGCTTTTCGCTTTGCTGTAAGCGCGGTAAGTGCGCGGGCTGTCTGTGGTAGGCGCAAGAGATACAGGGCCTGGGGTTTGGAATATTGGAGTGTTGTGGCAGGAGCAAATGACAGAGGGGGGGCGGGGGTCTCGGGTGCTTTCCGAGTTGCCTATGCAGATGCTTGGCGCTGCGGGCTGCGTGAGACGTACCGTCTCTGCTTCGGCTTTCCTCCTACATCGTCTTTTGCCCTGTATCCGCCTTCTCCTCTCCTCCACGCTGGCCATCCTTCTTTCGAAGCCTGCGGAGCACAAAGCATCCACCCCCCGCCGCAACTTGCTCTCCAGCTCAACTTTTGAGTGGCGTCAAAAGCAAGCGCCCTCCCCTACCTAGTCTTTCGGCTGGTATTCATAGTATTTCCTCGGAATAGTAGCGGGAGTCTGTCAAGTCCGCAACGAACAAATATCTTTTCTGGAAGTACCCAGCATCCTTCATCGCATTGCCCTCGTGCCACCAAAGCGAAGCCAGGCAGAACCGTCGTACGCCAATCTTTTCCTTCTTTCCTCTCTGTGACAAGGGCTGTATTCAGGGCTTGGAACAGTAGTTCAATTCAGCTAATAAACTATTTTGGTCTCGAAGGCCTTGTTGATCTTCTCAACCTCCAGGAGAAGGTTGGGCTTCAAGGCCTTCTTATGCCAAAGGGAATCGGTACGTACTCGGGGTACGCATCAAGCCTTGTCGCCTGAGGCTTCAAGACATCTATCTAGCAGTCTGCATACGTGTGGATCTTCCTGAATGCCTTCATCCATTCTCCATCTTCCTTTTGGCGCTGTCCTTCATCCGGGCGCCCTGCTTCTTGCTTGGTTGGCTGTGGTTGCTTCTGGGATGACCGTGGCCGAGGGTCTGGCCGCGGGTCCGGCCGAGGGTCCGGCCGAGGTGGGCGTTGTGGCCGGAGGCCACTGAGTCATCTTGAGGCTAATGCTAGGCGTTGAGGCTCTGTTGAGTCTTGCGATCCTAACCCCTGGACTGTGAGCAATGTCCGTGTGACACTCGCCGCGCGCCATGCCGTTAGCAACACGCATCATAATTGAGCGACACCGCCGCTCGGCGGTCCCATCCCTTCAGGTACGATGTCCTCGTACAGATGTCCTGCACGGAAACACCAGCTGACATGCAAGCATGACAGGCCCTGCAGTTCAATAGCGAGGTTGCCCATTCCGCCGCTCATTTCAACCGCGCCGCACCCGACAACCTTATCGAAGCAGTTATTGGACCAGAAAATCGCCCATACAACTCCGCAAGCAACACCGTCTCAACTTGTCATTTTAGTGGAAGCATCTCTTCAATCAAAGCCATCGTTTCGCAATCGGATTCGAACAATCTCACTTCTGCGGAAAGCAACAACACCGGTGCTAGTCCCACCCTGGACGCTTGGGAACTGGATCTCTTCTACAGATTATCCCAAGCTGTATACCGACCTGACGACCTTGATCTCATCGGTCAGTTCAGTTGCAACATTCTAGCTGAAGGAGGACAACATGGCGGAGTCGCCGCCGCCGTTTCTCAACCTACATTCTTCGAACCGGTCATTCCTCCCAACACAATCGCCGCGTCCTCGGAGGTTGATTTTCAGCACACTTCCTTCACCTCTATGACTGGAGAGGATCAAGATGATCACGAAGTCGAATTACCTTTTCCTTCGTTGCCGCCTGCTGGTTGGGATGAGGTCGAGCGGCGCGATTTCTGCTTGACATCAATCCTACACTTATCTCGGCGTTTCCTGAGTCGTCTCATTCTCACTCGGTCCCCAATGAACCCAGCTGCAATGAGACTGACCTCTCGCATCTTAATCTTCCTCAGCCGACTCATTTCGAAGTGGCCAATGATGGGCAGGTCCATTTGGAGCCGGTTTCCCCTCATCCCGCTCATCCTCCGCACCATCTTCTCCAAGTCGAGTCACAACAGGCTCATCTTCCTGATTCAGTCATCCGCCAACCGATTTCCTTTGAGTCTGCTCTTTCTCAGCCCGCCCCTCATGCGCCGCCTCCGTCTGAGTTCATCCCTGTCGAGGATGCTGCACTCAGTTTCACTTACGATGAGATATCCCGCGACCCTGCTCAAGCTGAGCCCTGTCATGGTATTTTGCCCAACCTGGAGCACGCTGATCCCGCTCCAGCCGAGCCAGTTCCAGCCGGAGCGGCTTCTGCTGGAGCCCCTCGCGCACCAATCCTCATCACGGCCAAGTGTCGATTTGCAGGGTGTGAAGCCAAGGCCTAGGCGCCCACGGCTAAACTTTGCTTTGCCCACTTGGAGGTATCCGCAAGCACAGAGATCCAGCAGATGGTGAACGAGCGCTACGAAAGAGGTTATTACACCTGTACCGGGTGTATCAGAACCGAAATGTCCGAGTAGGGTAAATACTGCACAGTCAAGTGCATTAAGAAGAGCCGCGCGCAACATAAGCGCAAAAGAGAGGGAAGACCGGCCACGCGTGCCGGCGGTGGCGGATCGAAGAAGGGTGACGTTGGTGGTCGGAAGAAGCGCGGCGGTGGCGGCGGCAATTAATACGGGGTTTCCTTGATACGGGGCCCCCACCTGCCGTGAGCGCATTGAGGCTATCCAAGGCGCGGGAGGCATCTTGTGCTGAGAATCATGTATACGTTTATGTTATATAAGAGAGCCGGCAGTCTACTTGTCCGTGGGCACGGTTTCATCTAGATTAATACAATTAGAGAAATCCTACCCGCACGCACCCTAAAATCTACTGGCACCCTCTCCCCACCAGAAAGTGGGCCTTGCAGCTGGATGACACCTGACATCGTAAACTCCGTCTTTACCCGCTAAATTTTGATATCTCAATGCATTGAAACATTGTCTTGGTCAATTTTTCGCACTTTCAAACTTTTGCACATACCTCTCGCACTGAGATATTATCTGAGCTTTCACCATTGAGAGCGATTTTGACTGGGACGCGATAGAGTAGATAGAGCGGTCAATCTGCAGTAGATTGCACCAAGTGGTCTGCTTACAGCATTATCTGGGTCATATGGCTGGGTGATTCAAATGGTAATGACCATTCAAAACGGTTAGTTTTACCACTAAAACAAGATAATTTACATGACAGCTGACATTTTGCCAGAGTAGGTGCCAGTAGGTTTAGGGTGCGTGCGGGTAGGATTTCTCTACAATTATTACACACACAGAACCAGCGCATCCACCCTGATCTTCACGCATCGGCAATGGTCACGGATCTGGAGCTGCCGAAGCCGCCCTGAGCGGAAGGGTCCAGAAAGCGACTTGAGGCACAGGCATACGCCTCTGTGCATTTCCATACATGCCGTGGTAGTGCGTTGAGGGAGGGAGATCTTCATGATCCAGGGAAGAGGTGCGATGAGAGGTTTCCCCGAGCCCCGAAATCCAACAAATGGTCATGGAGCGCTACGAGCGGGGCTTTTACACCTGTACAGGGTGTATCCGTACGGAGATGTCGGTCTCTCGCGAATACTGCGACGTCAAGTGCATCGGCAAGAGCAGGGCGCAGAACCAGCGCAAAAAGGAAGGAAGACCTGCTACGGGTGCCGGCGGAGGCGGCTCCAAGAAGGGAGATGTGACGACGTACTCGTATTGGGCGAGGTCGTTGTGTGTGGTCTCGACGCCGGCAATATACGTCGTAGGGCCATTCCGGAGGTTGGTTTTGCTCCTGATGGAAGCAACCATGCGAATGGCAATCTGGAGGATGGGTTCGTCTTCTGCCGGTACTTCTTTTTCCCAGGTGGCGACATCAGCGCCTTGGTCTTGGACAATCCGTGTAATCTCGGTAACTCGGGCACAGCTTTGTGCACATATATGGTCGTATCTCAGGGTCGAATTACCAGATCTCAGCTAAGGCTTCTGACCCCATGATCGTAGTTAGTAGTTAAGTAAATTGTCTTGAACTCTTATTTCTCACAAACTCGCTAAGTGCTTTCGGTTCTTGATTGTCTATTATCACTTCTCGTTATCCTTTCGTCTCTCAAACGCTTCCGGACCGCAATTACAAACACTATGAACTTCATACTACCAGAAGATGGAAGGACAGGGAAGCATACTACACGGACAAAGGGATTTGGGTGCTTGACAGACGATTATTGGCTGCTATGGTAGAGGAATGGACGAGTGTCTGGCTGCTAATACCTTCGTGAAAATTACGGTAACGCGTTACGCCCTTGCGGTAATATTCGTCTTTCCGAGATTCCAAATACTATAAATCTTATACTACTAGAAGATGGAAGGACGGAGAAGGATACTACACGGACAAAGGGATTTGGATACTTGATAGACGATTATTAGCTACTATAGTGGAGGAATAGACAAGTGTCTGGCTGCCAACACCTTCGTGAAAAATACGGTAACGCGTTACGCCCTTGCGGTAATTTTCATCTCTCCGAGCCTCCATAGGTAGGAAGTCGGCGGCCGACTACCGTACCCGGCTGCCTAGCTCCTTCACTCGAGCGTCGGAAGCTATGCCTTAGGCATCCTCGGGGATCTGATGAGTGCTTGTAGCCCTGGCAACGGGTGTACGTACCTGTGACAAGGGCTGTGATCAGGGCTTGGAACAGTAGTTCAAATTCAGCTAATAAACTACTTTGGTCTCGAAGGCCTTGTTGATCCCTCTCGACC
>MU859424.1:0-18866 GCA_033297205.1 Pseudoneurospora amorphoporcata
CCATTCTCCATCTTCCTTTTGGCGCTGTCCTTCATCCGGGCGCCCTGCTTCTTGCTTGGTTGGCTGTGGTTGCTTCTGGGATGACCGTGGCCGAGTGCCCGGCCGTGGGTCTGGCCGCGGGTCCGGCCGCGGGTCCGGCCGAGGTGGGTGTTGTAGCCGGAGGCCACTGAGCATCTTGAGGCTAATGCTAGGCGTTGAGGCTCTGTTGAGTCTTGCGATCCTAACACCTGGACTGTGGGCAATGTCCGTGTGACAGATAAACCTTTGAAAGAAACTACTTTTTGCTATCTGGTCTTTCATTGACATGGCGGGGATTGTTCTTGGTTTTCAGAGGAAAGGCAGGGGTCGGATCAATGGAGTCGAGAATGTCTCGGTATGTGATGGTCGAGAGTCCATGACGCTGGGAAAGGAGGGAGAGCTGCTTGTTGAGATTGTCTTGTTGCTCGTGTGCTGGTCGTTGCCTCTGACTGGTCGTCACCGACTTGGGGCAGGGAGTTCAGTAAGGTATGGAAGCGTCTCCTGTCGTTGTCCGACGCGTTACGGTACTAGCGGATAGAGGGGTATACGACAAGGAAGTCTGATACGTGTCGAAGGTCGCGTACGGTAGCCGGGTTTACCAAGTCCAACATAACGCGTAGAAGTATCGGATGACATCATGACAAGGATATAAACGATAGTAATTGGTTACTAATTTAAGCCTAGCGCGGGTCCGAGCCGTCTCGTATTAACCTCGCTTGCGTGTTTAATCCCATCCATATCAATGGGAACAAATCGATGATTTCCCGAGTAAGGTCATCATTCCAGCACTCATCGTCCCGCATTTTATCACCCAGCCAGGCCAGCCGGGAAAAAAAGGCCTCGAGCGCTTTCTTGGGGGATTGGGATTGCTTCAATCTGCGAGCTGGAAACCCTGGTCCCCAGCAAACACGCTCTTGATGAACAAGACCAGACGCTGGAACAGTGGTAGGTAGGTAGGACAAGGATTATGGGCTTCAAGATGTAACGAGGCAGAGCAGCAGACTGGAAGAGATATCAAGATATAAGATAGGTAGGTACCTTTGTGTCACAGGGCTAGATCACATGCCCTGTGCCTTGTGTGCCATTGACCAATGCCCTGCTATATGCACAGCCATTGCTATGGCACTGGGCTCAGCCCAGGGCATTGAGGCTTGAGTAGACCCACCCTAGGGTGGGCCATACTCAGGCCCTATATCATACCCTAGCTGCGCACACCTCCTTCTTGCTCTCTTCGTACAACAACAGATATCGTACCTCAGACCCAACGGTGCCCTTGCCCCGTGATACTTTGCCCTCAATGAGCCGCCAAAGAATGCACCGGAGTAATCCGGCTCCTGTCTTACCATCCAGAGGAATGGCTCGGCGCTGCCATATAGCAGATAATCGTCCTTGTCTTTGGGTCTCAGGTAGGTAAGGTAATCAAGATTGTACATAAGGAAATAAAATTTGAGGTTAATTCATGTTCCCACTTCTGTTTGTGTACCCCGACTGGAGCCCATCGCGCGAGGCTCGATGCTATCGCCTAAGCCAATATGCCCTGCCCTCCAATCACCCTTCTAGAACCCAGCCCCATCCATCAGTTGTCGACCGACCTCGAACCCCTTACGCACCGTTGCGAAGTCTGCACAAAGGCCTTCCCCTCTCCAACACATTAGGGTTGCAAGTCAACCTCGAATCCTCGATGCAAGTCAAGCGGGCGCCGCCTGTAAGTAGTGTAGTTATGCCCATTGTCAGCATTCCGTTCTCTCCCTTTCCACAATCCTTTGCCCCCTATCTGCCTCCCAATCCCACCCTTCAAAGTAGCAATAGTAAGCACTCACAATTAGCAGTATTAGCAGGCACGCACTTCCCCTGCTGGCCATTGACCCTGCAAATATCCTGCTTCAAGCTGGTGTTGGCCACGCAGCAGGCGCCGTTGGGAACAGGGCGGTTGGCGTTTTGGCGGGCGAAGATGTCCCGGCGGAGAACGGAGGTGTCGGACTCGACGACGGCGGCGTTGACGGAGAGAGCCGCAGCGACAAAGAGGGAGGGGAGGATTGTGAACTTCATTTCGGCGGTTGGGAAGTTGAACTTTGGCTGTGTTGTTGGTTGTAGTGATGGTAGTGGTGGTTGAGGATGGTCTTAGGGTTGACGAGCAAGTTGCAGGTGTTGGCGAGAAGTGGAATGTAGTGGATGAAAGGACCGGCCGGCGGTGGAATGGATGAAGTGAATGTTGAACGACAGACTGTAACTGATGAGGAAGGAAGTTATGAGATGGATGAAGGGGGCAAGTTAGTGGACTTTATACCAGATGCTACCTAGAGAATGGAGGAACACGGCCAAGTTCACCATGTCACCCCATCACCTCGTGTCAGTCAGAGAAACATGTTGGAAGTTCGGGTAGGAAAGACATTCGGAACTCGGTACTGAAATCCTTGCCCGTTACCTTCAGGAGTAATCAAGAGGGGTCGAGCGATCTCCTTGCCAAGGTATTTGGTGGTGTGATGGTGCCGAGTTAAGCTTCACCCCATCACCATGAGGCCGGAAACACTCGTTCCCATGATAACAGGTACAATGCTTGAACCCAAGCGGGAGCCGAGACCATCTTGACAGGGCGGTAACCGGTCGAAGGAGGGTTGTTGTAACAGGAGGCGTCAGACATGGTAGCATCGTCAGATGGCGAGCCCCCTCGTGGTAATTTGGCTGGGCGTCTCGAAGCCCTACAAGTGTAGGGGCTCAGGGGATTTTGTTAGGCGTCGCTTGTGTCGCAGGAAGGCCTATCGGGGGCCGTGCCCCACCTTCCCTATTGGTCATTAACAATTCGTCTTATTGGCTGGGGAGGACGGTGACATTGCTGGAAAATGACAGAAGAGGATATCAAATGGTGCTCGATTGGTACGTGCTATCGATGGACAACAGTGCTAACAATTTGGTGGCCCTCTTTCGGATGAACCCTTCGTTTCCACTCCTCCATCATTTGACAAGAACATGAAAGCCCAAGGTGAGCCCACCATGCTCAAGCTCCAATCTGCGCGCCGTCGGCACCCGTGCTAAACTCACTCTTCTTCAGCAACCACTGCTCCATGGTCAACATGTCCGGATGATCCTTCCTCCTCGCCTCGATGTCCGCCTTGTAGCCCTCGCTCGCGAACCAGCCGATCATCAGGCCGACCTCCTTGACAAGCCACGTCAACAAACTCCCAGCAAAAGAATACGTCAACGGGATGGGATACCCAGTCGCCTTGGAGAAAGCCCTGCTGAGCTGCTCAATCGTCAATTCATCCCCCGCCAGCCCGACCGCCGTGTGATTCCACCGCTCCGGCTCGTCAAACACCTTGGCCGCAAAGACACCGATATCGTGCACAGAGATCCACTGCAGCGACTTCCTGTCCTCTCCCAAGTGGTTCTTCAACGCCGTCAAGAACAAGCTCGTCGGCATGCCAGGCTTGAGGTTTTCCATAAACGCCACGGGCCGGAGGATCGTCCACCCCATCCTGGACCCGGGCTGCTTGCCGCACGTCGCATTCAGGTAGTCCTCGATGATCTTCTTGGTCTGGAAATGGGGGATAGGGGTCGGGTTCTCCCAGCTTCTTTCATCGCCGCCGCGCTCGACAGAGCTGTACACAAAGTGCTGGACACCATTTGCAATGGCACCGTCGATGAGCGCTTTGCCTTGCCTGACCTCGCTGTCAAAGGTCACGCCGACACCCATGGAGACTTGGACCGAGAAGACGCCCCAGATGGGGAGTTGATGCTCGCCGGCGATGATCTTCGCAGACTCGAACAGGGCCGGCACATTGTCGAGGTTGCCTTCGACCAGCTTGACGCGCGCGTGTTTCTTGACGAGGTCAAGAGCGGCAGGGCTGTCAGCTTTGCGGGTGACGGCGAGGATGGAGAACTTCTCCCCAGACTTGTCGAGGTCCATGAGGGCGTCAATGACGGCGCCGCCTTGGTGGCCGGTGGCACCGGTGACGAGGATGGTTTTCTTGTTCATTGTGGAGGATGTGTCAGGTGTGCTGATGATGTTGGTTCGCTGGCTCTGGTGGCTTGACATATTTCAAGTGATGGATGACAAGTGTCAGAGATTGAGAGAGGAGAGCACTTGAACATGTGGCGAGGTCAAAAAGCCGGCTCCATGCCTGCTAACTCGTCAGTCCTAAAAGCGCCTCCTTACCCCAATCACTCTGAAACCACGGGTACACTTCCCAATTCGGAGCTTCACAGAAATCAAGGGGGGAAACAGGAAAGTCAAGGACGAGATTCCGATGACAAACCATCAAGACAGGAACGCTGACCAAAGTGGCAGTGGCCGCCGCAGCCCATCAACGGCACCTTCCATTGCAGACATGCGTGAAAGGAGAACGTTGGAGAACTTGTTGGACCATTTTGGGACCTCGCAGTTGGTGACTGACAACTTCCCTCAAACGACGACGACATCAGTTGCGTGATAAGCACTCTAAGCCTTCCCTAGCGGCATTCATCGAGCTTCCGGGCTTCCAACATGTCGGCAACACATGAGGTCGATGCTCAATGTGACGTTTCCTGGGAAAACATCGCACGTCCTTGGCAGGAGAATGGGCGCAGGGCATGCACCAACCTGTTGGCTGGGTCATGTACGAATTCTTAGACTGCACGAGCCCAGGGCTTTGGCGATGCACGACCGCAGGTGAGTCCAAGTTTTAGGAACCTTGAACAGTCAGGTGGTTCTTGCCTGCATCCATCATGAAGGGAGAGAAGGCACCGCCCATCCTTTATGTTGCGCCCTAGTAAATATTCGCTGAGCCTGTCTCCCACTCACCTTGACAGCCACTTCACAGCCTGTCACTGTTCATCTGAGCATCATTCAATCTTTCGTTTGAGCTAAGCCACATTGTCGCCGCTTAGTAACTATATCGTTCTCGCCAACATAAACGGCGAACCCTCAACATCACCAGCTGGGTAGCAAAGATCAACATTCCTCTCAGCGACCTAAATTATCACCTCGTTGTCAAGCCTTGATTTCCACCAATATTCGTTCCCAATCACAGAACCCAAGTCTCGCAGACTTCGGTTAGCAAACACCTCTCGCTGGACTCAACCTCATCACCAACATGGCAACGCCATCTACCCCTCCATCACAAAATCTCCCTCTGGACAACGTCGTCCAGACTTTCATCCCCTCCGGTCCACCGCCTCCCCCACCGACTACCCCTCCTATGAACAATGCCATGCAACGTCTTGTCCCTTCCGGCGGCCGACCTTCTCCTCAGCCGCAGTCCCTCGCCGATAAACGCTCCCAAACCCTTCGGCGCCTCCTCCATGGCTACGGCTCACTAGATGTCGCGACCATTACCGAGCCCCTCAGTCCCCACTTTATGCACGAGGTTCTCCCTCAATCCCTGGGAATGCCGGTGAGGGGCAAAGCGGACTTTGCTCACCACGCTTCCACAGTTTTCTCAGCCTTCAAAAGCTTTGAGATGAAACCTGTGGAACTGTGGGACGATCCGGAAAAGGGCCAAGTGATTTTGCGGTGTGAGATGGAGGGTGTCTTAAAGCCCCACGTGCAGGAGAAGACAGAGACAGATGGTGGGAAGAAGGATGAGGAGACTGGGCAAGCGAAGGAGGGCAGGAACGGGAAAGGAGATGATGATGAGCAGACCGAGAAAGAGGTTATTCCTCATGTCGAAGTGGAAGATGAGGACAGTTCTGATGAGTCAGAGTACAGCTCTGATGAAGGCCCAGATCTTGAGTCGGTGGATCCAAGTGACACGCTAGGAAACCTAGCCCTACCAAGCCCACCCTCGCCAGGCTCACAACCAATGCCTGGCACGGTTCTGAGTCCCGTCACGGAAGTCACCGAGCCACCCTCGGAAGATTCCACGCCTTCTTCAGCCTTCAATCTCTCCCAGGCCTCCTCTCAAGAGGAACAAACACCATCATCACCCCCAACATCTGCTGAAGATTCACGCCACGCATCTCCTCCACCTGCTGCTGCCCAAGAAAAGCCCCAAGAAGAGTCCCTAGAACAAAACCCAGAAGCAACCACATCCTCAAACACCACCGAACTCCACTGGACAAACGAATGCCTCCTCATCGTCTCCTTCACCCCCTGTGGCTCCCAAGTCCTCAAAATCCAAGAATTCGTCGACTCGGCCAAAGCAGTCGAGATGATGAAGAAGCATGCTCCCAAGGGCTTTGACCAAGCCTCAGCGCCTCCACCACCGACTTACAAGCCGGTCACATATATCGATTTGGACACGCTCAAACTCAAACATGCTTACACTTCAGTCACCGTCACAGAAGTTCCGCCCTCGCCGTTGCCCAGTGTACTACCGAGTTTGGCATGTTCGATGTCATCGAGTCTGAGGACTTCACCATGCCCACAGCATGCTGAACTTGACCGCGATGATGTGCACATACTAGACAGCGGCGTTCAATGTGGTGCCTTGTCAGGGATGGACGACGGCCTGGATATTTTAGGAGGAGGAAACGCGTACAGTACATCGACCGAGTATCCTTCTTCTCCTCATCGAGACTCGTTGATTCTCGATCGTGTGGGACATGGATGGCATCAAGATTCGGCTGGAGGTACAAATGCAGATTACGCTCCGTCTGTAACCGAAGCCCACCATGCTGAACATGAAGAAGGAGAAGAAGAAGAAGACGCCAAACACGACTTCCAAGGCGGCGTAGGCCAAATTCAAAACCCCTCAGCTCATCGGCATCCTTCCCGCGGCCTATCCAGGACTGATAAGAGATGCAAGAAACTCCGGTTTGCTAGCCGAGTGGAAGACATTGGCTTTTCGTCTGGTAGCTCCTCTTGCAATTCTTCCACTTTCGAGTCAGTCGCTGCCTGCGATGGCGGGAACATGGATTTCTTGGACGCCGTCAACGACAAGCTCCATGTCCTCAACGAAGAAAACATGAACACAACACGGAGAGAGAAAGGGTCTAGTAGTTGGAGGAGCACCATTGCTGATACAATCGAAGTTATCAACCGATTTGTCCCCTCACGATTGATTCCTGTTGATGTAGACCAGAATACTAGGACGGTGGCTGTCAAGAAGGAATGGGTTTCTGGAGCTACGTTTGTTGTTGGGTTTGCGCTGGGCAAACTGGTGTTTGGTCGTGGTGGCCTTGGTGGTGGCCTTGGTGGTGGTGCACGTGGTGGTGGTGGTGTAAGGGGAGGGGGGAGGTTCGTTAAAAACACGGTTTAGTAGACCATGAAGACAGATGAACATAAAGGTATTGGAGTAGAACAGGCACCGAAGAAGGAAATAGTGGGGAAGGGATGGAGAAGGGATGGAGAAAAGAAAGAGGAAGGAGGGAAGCGGAGAAGAAGCGGCATCATGTTGTTACCTACCTACCTTAGCGGAGTCGCCGGAGTAGCGGAGATACCCTGGCAGACAGGAGCTCTGTCTGTTCAGTTTTTGTACTCACCATTGCAACCTGTGAAGGATGGACGAGTTAAGACCTTTCTCCTCAAGGTGACTTGGAACTCTTGCATGTGTTGACAAGACTGGAAGGATGGAAGCAATCTCTATTCTACAAATTTCCTCCTCTACGTAACATGAGAGGCTTCATCAACTAACTCACTCACTCAGTGGAAACATGCATGTTCACGAGTCAAGTGTCTGCAACTTAGCTCTCTCTGCGCCAAAATGTGTTTGTGATTCCCGTCAATGATAAAGGCGCAACTGATATCGGTATATTCCTAATTGTTCATTGCCTACCTATGTACCCCCAGTAAAACATAACACTGCTACTTTCCTTCTCGCGTTGCCATCTCAAGCAATTCCATCATCACTAAAGTATGGTACTCTTCATCTCCATCTTCAGTCTGCCTCCCCTCCATGTCCCTCAAGCAGTAGCCAAAGTCCAGCCATCTCCCTCGAGTCCAGTCCTTTGGCCTAAAGGAAACTAACACCCCCAACCCTCCCCGCCTTGAGTGTAGTCCACAACGCCACACTACCAGCCACAGCCGGCATCACCAACCTAACCAGATTCAACCTCGCCCACTTCCTAGCATAATACTCGGCAAGCGCCAGATCCGTCCCCTTCTTTCCATGTCCTGCCTCCCCTCTTCTCAATCCCTCGATCTTGGCATTGATAGGCTGCATGTTCACAGCGCTGTGCACCACGGTAATCAAGTGGCACAGTGCCGAGATGGCGTAGTACTTCCATGCGTTGCCGGAAGTGGAACCCAGAGACTGGGTGGCGGAGGAGGCAGATCGGGAACAAGCCCAGGCTGCGTAGCCGTAGCCTAGGATGCCAAAGGTGGAAATGGGGCGGAAGAAGACGTTGCCGACGCGCCAGAAGACGGGCCATTGAGAACCCAGGAGACGGGCGCGGTCGGCGTGGGTGGGCGACGAGGGGTGCGGGAAGGAGACGAGGAGGGCGGGGACGCCCATGAAGGATTGGGTTATTGCGTTGCCTAACGGATGGGTTGAGAGGGGGTTAGTGGGTGGGTTCCCGTTCCCTGGAAGAATGGTCATGGTTGGTACATACCGAGAAGGATGAATGACATGGCGACGGTGGTGCCGACGACGGCCTCGGTGGGGATAAAGCTGGAGGAAGACGACATGGCTGCTATGGATGGTGCTGTACTCGACTTGGTTGAATGGGTAAATGGAACTTGACAATGTGTACAATGTCTGGTGTTGTCAGAGTTGGAGGACTTGTGTCTTGATAAGTTGGAGGGATGGGCATGGAATGGAGGGAGAGATGAGCCCCTCCTTGGTTGCCGGGAGTTCATGCCGTGGAACCACCGCCCTTTTGCGTAACGAAGGAGCGAATGCAGCTGCATTTTGCCAAGACGAAGCTGCAGAGAGAGATTTCATGCCTCATTCACAACATGGCAGGTGCAGCTTTCGTTACAGTTCCTTGGTCGGTGTGCATTGAGCGAGGGATTGGTAATCGTTCAACAGGTTGACAAGCTGCAAGCAGTTCTCCACCAAGGCGGACACTGGAAGGGGAAGGCCGAACAACAAAAGAGTGTCTTTTGCCATGCAGCAGAGCACTTGAAAAGTATATAATCCTCCCATCTCCCGTCACTTTTGCGGTCAAGACCATTTCGGATATCCGATGGCAATGGGTATGTATGTCTGACTAGAAAAATTGATGTGATTGAAACAGTGCAGTGTTAGTTATGTGTTCAATGCCAAGATATTTTTGACAAGAAAGAAACATTGTGATAAATCGGTTTGCGTGTGGGAGTTTTGGTGATCTGAGCTGGCTACATATACGCAAAGAGCGCAGTGGGTGTTGTGGTGGTGATCTGACCTTCCACCGCAACACCTACGGGTAAAATCCTCTCCGTCTCCTCAACTCCATATCACCATCACTTGGTCGCTTACTGATCCATGGACTTGGTAGCATTTCCACTTGCCGTTGGCCACATCACGGCTGATCGTGCCTTCCTGCTTCTTTCAAAGTTATTCCACCTTGGCCGTGCCGCTGAGATACGAGGGCAGAACATCGAACTTGCCTTTACCCGATTGGGCCATATCGAGTAGGGGGCTCAATCGTTCCTCCTTACCTTCGTGTCACACCTCATGTCCGCGGGACCGAAGGCACGTTCTGGTCGGCGTTACACACAGAATAAAACAATCAGGGCACACTCCATTCCATTTGTCCAGGCAAGTCATAGCCACCTCCTGTCGTCTTCCCCGAACAACACTCTTCGTTTCGCCCTCCAGACGACCAAGCCCGACTATTATGTATCGATCGATATCCCCTACTTTCTTATCCCTCCCTATAACAATTGTGACTATTATATATTCTCAGAAACTACATGTCTTAAATCCCAAACTCCAAAGTACCTAATACCAACTAAAAATACGTGATTAGCAGACCACTACACTCATTCCATTGCTTCCGAACTGCGAACCACCTTCATCTCCTCCTTTACCGCATCGCTTTATCCCAGTCCCAGAAGGCACTGCAGCCCTCCTACCTACACAAAGGAGAATCCAGTCTCGCAATATTGATCCGAATGTCTGCCTCCTTTCTCACATCACCCACCGCCTTCCCACTCACACTAGCACCCTTTTCCTCGACAACCTTCTCCGACAACCCGTTCGTTTCCTCAGTTCCCTTCACAAGCCTAGCTGGGACCGCTGCTGCGGGCGTGGGAGATGGCACCTTCACTACCGGTTGCGGCACTTTGTCCTCCTTGATCACATTCGGCTTTCCTTCGCGAAGGTTCCTTAGCCACTGCTCCCTCTTGGCGAAATCCTTTGCCTCGGACTCCCTCCAGAGCCTCAACGCTTCCATCTTTCTTTTTTCCGAACGCGGCTCGAATGCCATTTGGAACGGATCAGGTTTGATGATAAGCAGAGAGTTGCTCTTGTCGAGCGGAACGGGTAGTTCCTGGCCTGTTACGGGATCACGCTTGCGCTTGAGGTTGAACAACCAGGCCAAGGCACCGCATCCAACAATGAGCTCATCTTGGGTGAGTGACATTCCGAGACACTGGCGTTGCCCCCAGCCAAAGGAGGTAAAGCCCTTGATGGTCGGATACTGCGTCAGCGGTTCCTGATACGTGGGCCAGCCCGGTTCGAGCCAGCGCTCAGGACGGAAGTTATCCGGGTCAGGGTACTTGACGGGGTTACGGAGGAAGCACCTATGTCTATTAGAATCTCATCGTGCAACAAGCACAACTGGGCAAGAACGACAAACCAGTCAAGCGGCAGGATACGGGTTCCCTTGGGAATGAAATATCCCCGGTAGTGATCATCCGCCTCGGTCTCGTGGGCCACACCAGTGGGCACGTTCGGCTTCCACCGCATTGTCTCCTTGATACACGCACGGAGAATCGGCAGCCGGGGAGCATCTTCCAACCTTGGCATACGACCACCGCAAACCTGGTCGACTTCCCTCTGAACAGCTTCTTGCCATTTGGGGTTGTGCACCATCGACACAAGCCAGTAGGACATGGGGCCCACGACGGTGAAGATTCCCACCAGGGCCAGCATGCCAATGACCGAGGATGCCTCGTAGTCACCAGAAATGTTGGTCTTGAGCGAGGTCTTCTCGAGAAACTGGCGAGTCCAGCATGGGCGCAGTTCCCCATGAGCCAACATCTCCCTGCATGTCAAGAGACGCTCCATCCACCATGCTTGTTGTTCATCGTGGCGTTTGCGCTCTGCTCTCTTCCAGGGATTGACGAACATTGGCAAGTGCCAGAGCGGTGTCAAGACGTTGGTGATGGGTCCAGCCGGTGACATTTGCCTCAAGAGACCCCACGCGCTCTTGGTACAGTACTCGCTGAGGCTCGGATCATCCCATGTCAGCTGGCACATGACCTTGGATGACATGTCTTCGAGAGAGTGTTGGAAGTCGTCGGGGTTTTCAATCAGTCGTGCCATCCAGCGCTGGACCTCAAAGTACATTACACCGTAGTAGTGAGCTTTTGTGGCCTCGGTCAGGTAGGAATGGCTGAGTTTTCTTTGCCGCGCCCAGTATTCTGTTGTTTTTTCCCTTCAGCTTGTCTTCCACCTCGACCATCATTCTCAGGGTCTTGTTTACTTACGATTGTGGCCCATCAGGGGAAGGTACTCCATTGAGCCATCCGTGCTCTTCGAGTCAAACAAGGATCGAATTACCGGCCGGTCCGAGTTGTACTTGGCGCGCTTGACTAGCAAGTCTTCCGCCACCTTTTCGTCGGTCACGACGATGTACTCGGCACCAAGCATGTTGGTCCGGTAAAATCCACCTTGCCCATACTTGTCCGCCCACTCCTTGAACTTGACCCACATGAACTGAATGGGAAGATCATGGATGCGCCCCAAGTAGGGTATCTGTGTCGGCCCCGGGATTCCATTTGGGTCGTTGATCGCCCTAAAGGCTTTGATTAAGTGCACAACGGCCAATATCAACAATAACAGGCCCACGAGAACGAGAGTAAGCGGCTGCATCGCAAGAACGAATGATGATGAATGATGGGAGGTGCAGAGGATGATGTTGATTGGCAACTCCGACCATAAAGAGATATCTAATCAAACGGCACTTGGACTGGTATGGTTCTTAGTTGTGATAGGGGGAAGATGGGAAAAACAAACGATGCCAACGACAACACGAAACGGGACGAGGATGAGACCACGACTAGGAAGCCACCATGTTTAACAGGTGTTACTGTTGATTGCCTGATCGATCTCGAAAAACCTGCATGCCCACATCCTCTCTCTCGTGATTATCACCTGGACAACTGTTGATGTATACGCATGCATCAAGCAAGGTCCAACCTCCAAGTTCAGTCCGAGCGTCGGGGCAAAATGGTCAGTTTCGACGGCAGAGCTGTGATGGAGTGAGAGCAGTAGGGGGATATTGAGGGGGCTGGAGGGGCAGAAGGCTCCCAAGTTGCAAATATAGCATCATATGTCCCAGGTGGGTTGTGGTTCCCCAACTTTGTTTCTATCGCCATCACCGTTGAGAGTGTGTTAGTTTGAAGAACTGAAGGGTCTCGTGACAACAGCGGAGGATAGCAACCCTAATTGGAAGGGCAACAATGACCTTGGTCAATGGAGCCTGACTACTTCGCAGGTATCACGCTTGGCCAGAATGGGTTGGTATGGTGTGGCTGTTCCTGAACCCGTCAATGGTTTACATGACGTCGCCTCCTTGATAGAGCGAGCACCTTCCCCTTTCTGATTCCTTCGCACAGCATCTCTGCAGCGGCACTGGCATTTGGACTTCACAGCTTCGAGCACCTCGTGCTATCCGAGAACACCTCCGAACCAATGATGAGTGCCTTTCCAAGTTCCAACATTGCGCCCGCCCTCTGTGCCGTTGAATGCCGGTTTTGTGTTCTATTCAAGGCAGGAAGTAAGTGGCAGTGCACATGAGAGGTAAGAAACATGTTTTTCCTTTTGTCCTTTGGTGGATGGGTGGTGATGGTGAGGAGAATGTATGAATTGCGTGACTGTGTTTCTTGCTAAGGACAACCTCGGCCGGAACCTGACCAACAGGACAACCTACCGGTAGTTGTTGAATCAAGGACGTAAAACGAGGAGGCAAACGGAGCTGAAAAAGAACCGAGTCCTGAGAAACTGAGTGCCAAGCGTGTTTCGTGAGTGCCTTATGAAGAGTGGCTGAGAAAGGAAGACGAGAAGCGAAAGCTAACTCGAGAATAGGATGATCTTTTTGAGTTCGGTGACTCCCTTGTGGGACTCCGACCTAGAATCTTAAAACTCGAGGTTCGTGAATGCAGGGTTAAAGGTGTCCGACTACCACGTACCTAGGTACATGCTCTTCGACGACTGCCAAACGCATCTGACGGACCTTCAACCCTGCGTCTTCTGCACGGCACCGAACGTCAATCTCGAGATATGAAGCGATATTGAGATTGAAGGATACAGCCGTGCTACTTGACTCGTCGAGGTAGTTGCGGGAATTGGAGCGAAGCTGTTACAGCTTATTAGCCTCGGGTTCTTGTGGCGTCAATCACTCTTCCTCTCGACTGACCCATGTCCCTCCTTCTGCTTGCCAACGAAAAGCATTTCAGAGCACATTTTCACTTCGGGCTGCACATTATACACTCTTTCCGTGAGGGGGTTCTTCTTTGTCATTAGAGGGCGGACGCAATCCGACAGTGCACGTCAAGCACGGATGCTTACCGAAACTTCGGAAAGCAGCGCAGTTAGCAAGTTCATCAGGAGACAGGAAGTCCCATGTTTGTTTCGTTGCTTTTCTTCGCGCCAACTCTTCTTTCTTGTTTCTTCTCTGTTACAATCCGAGGCGCGAAACATTGAAAGGGAACGACGGAGTGAGGCCCGACCGTAGGTAGATGCCCCGACTTGCAGTTGCAGATATTCTGTGAGGTCCATGCACTACACGTACATGCTTTGGAGGCTGGTCGGAGAGTTGATCAAGGCTTTGGCAGGATCAGAGCATTCAGAGGCTTGCAGTTACCGGAGAACAACCTAAGCGATGAGGAGGGCTGACGCCCGAAATAATTGCGATAAATTGCGCCAACTGACTGGGTGACTGGGAACATGACGTGGAGGCAATGCTGAGGCGCTGTTCATGTGTCTGTCAGTGTCTGCACCGGCGATGATGTTGCCATTTTCTCGCTGTTCTCTTGTTGGAGGATATGAAGATCCAGCCGGAAGGATTGAGGTTGGTTCCTGCCTTGGAAGACCCAACAAAGCAAAGCGGTGCTTTCTATCGCACGCGGAGACACGGGTGTGTTCGTTGAGACGGATGCCTCCAGTCGCATGATGGAGGCTTGGTGAGTCGGTGGGAATCAAGATGCGAAAGGGTTCCGACTTCCGTTCGTGTTGTGGGTGGGGTGAGATTGGACGCGCGTGAGACTGAATGTTAGATACCAATGAAAGAACCTGCAAAAGAGATTGGAAGAAAGAAAAAGATGGGAAGTGATAAATAAAAAGCGAAAAAATAATGGGGGCCACCCGGGGATTGAACCCGGGACCTCTCGCAAGAATTGCTCAGGATTTGAACCCTAAGCGAGAATCATACCACTAGACCAGCGGCCCTGTTTGATTTTGTTGCACGTTTTGACTGGGTGGAGCACCTATAAGCTCTCCTGGCAGGTAGGATCTTTTTCACCGATGCTCAAGCATGGCGAGGAGGTAGGTACCGTAAGTACTGTACGATGTTAGTTATCAACACTTGAGATGAGATGTTTGACGTTGATACATACCTACAGGCGAGGTACCTACAAAGAGGATCGTGACTGACTCTGCTACCTGTCATGCAATGCAGATCAGCAGCAACGTCCAGCCTGCGCAACGGTTGGCGACGACCGGTGGCCCGGTAGGGTATAAAAAGGGCGGTTTCTGGGCCTGTAATAAATTATTCTAGGGATCCTTTTTTATCCGCTACAACCACTTTCTAGCTGCATCCAATCAAGTTAATCAACACCATGGCATTGCATCCCCATTAACCGTTACACAACCTTTTTCCGCATTCTGGACAGCCCCCCCATCCCATCCAGTGACTGACTTCGTGAACTCCCAATGCACTCACTCACTCACTCACTTCCAGACCGTTCGCATCCCGTTGATGATGTGCCGGCGCCGAAAAGTTGGATGATGACCGAGCCTTGCACATTGCCATGCCTCATGAGGTTCACGTAGACCTGTTTCTCCGTGGGGGACATGCATGCCGTCGTGACGGGTGTTACCGGATAATACATGTAGGTCATTTGTTCGGTGCATCTAATTCTGACGTGATAAGCATGTAGGAAGGTTTATGTAATGTAGGCACGCTCGGCAGCTGTCAAGGCAACGTCCGTACAGAAGGGGGTGCCTGCTTGGCTTGTCGGTTGATCGGTAGGATGAAAGCAAAAGAAAGTGTTTCTCACCCCCAACAACCGTTGGCCCGTCCCATTGCTTCACAGTCATAAGGCTGTCTGTGACTTCCTCTAACATCTGTACCGTATAAACTCGGGAAATTGGTATTCGGGAAACCGCTTTTTAGGCACATTTACGTACAGATTTAAGCACATATTACAGCATATGTGCCAACCGTATCCTCTGTACAGGAGGGTAAAATCTGGCGCCCCACCCTCCAGTCCCAGCCAGACTGATAGGGGAAAAAGACTGAATACAATAATTTCGAATTTACAGTGCTCCGGGGTGGCAACACATCTTCCTCACCCACGTTGGTAGGCGTACATATGCCTGGCATCGGGCAGGAAAATGGCATATATGTGCCTGAAAAGCGGTTTCCCGAATCCCAATTTCCCGAGTTTATACGGTATCTAATCAGTGCAAAACTCACACTTTGCTTCGTTTTGTTTTCTTCCCTCATTTCCAGCCGAAGATGCCTTCCCGTGTGTGGATTCATTAGCCTTTGTCCAGTTATCTTCCGCCATTCTTGCCTCTCGGAATTTCCGTTCCGCATTTTTATTTTGCTGGATGAAGATGCCGAGTGATGGGCAGACCAGGCCGGAAGGCGGTTACTCACATATGTTGTTGACGAAAGGGGGGGCTGTAAAGTGGCTTGGTGAGAGTGGGAGCAACGATCAGAGACGGGTGTAAGAAAGGAGAACTTGCTCACGTCTTATTCCATGGGAACTTGGCATCTGAACAGTAGTAGGAAGGAAGTGCCATCGTCGTCCAATGAGAACAGGAGTGGCAAAGCCTCAACAGTGTGACTTCCGCACTGCAGGGGATGCCCGATGCAGCTGCTACTTACAGCCACGAAAACAAGAATTTTAGTACACAGACTGCTGGAAGAGAAGAGATTCGTTGACCCAAGTTGGGGACGAAGTCCTTCCATCGCATTCAAGATGGATAACAAACTGAGGAACTGAGGATGTGAAATCGAAAGACGAAAATGAACTTATCATCGAGGATGTATGGACATGTGCAATTGACAAACGCGATACACAACCCTCGGCACCGTCTTTCCGGAACCGAACCATCGGTGCTGCCCGCCTTGCATCCAGGGGAGGGTACTGTAGGGTTGACTGACTGCTGACTGGAATGTGTTTGCCTATGGTCTAGGCTAGTGCCGGAAGCTACAATGCCCGTGCAGAAATCAGGTTGATGTCTTCGGCTCCGATATCTGAATTAATCATCCTTGATGTCTTCGGCTCCGACATCTGAATTAATCGTCCTTGTCCAAGGTTCTGCGCAGATGGACAGTGCATTTTGTCGCAGTGTTCATATACTTATATGAAGTCTCCCCACCTACCGTCCCTCCTTAGCTTTCTTCCCAGGACCTCAACACTCGGGCATAACATTGAACAGCCCTGACCAATCTCAACATGCCCTATATCACGGAAGGAGAGCCCAAACCTATCGGTTCATATCCGGACTCAGGCATCGATGTTCTCATCGTAGGGACTGGCCTGGCCGGCCTGACGGCAGCGATTGAGTGCCGTCGTAAGGGCCACAAGGTTCGTATCCTAGAGAAATGTCCGGACATCAACACCCAAGGTTAGTGTATTCTCTCTAAACAACTCACAATTCAATAGTCAACGCTAGCTAACACATCCTTGGTCAGGCGACATGTACTTCATGGGTCTGTCTGCCACCAAATTCTTCAAGCACTGGCCTGAGATGGCCAAGGAGTTCGACGGGATTTCTCTCCACAATGCCTGGATTGAGACCTACAAGCACGAGGGAGAATTGGTAATCCCGCCCATCAGAGTATCTGAGCGACTCCGGGAAGCTGGACTTGATCCTGATACTCCTCCTGGGCTGTTTCAGATGCGTCCGCTCGTTTACCGGATGTACATTCGTCAGGTGGAGCGACTCGGAGTCCCAATTACTTTCAACAAGAAAGTAGTCGATTATTGGGAGGACGTGCAGGCCGGAAAGGGCGGAGTCATCACCGAGGACGACGAGAGATACGAAGCGGATATAGTGATTGCGGCCGATGGGGTTGGATCAAAGGCGCAAAAGCTGGTCGGAGGTCAGGTTAGGGCGATGAAGTCTGGCAGGGCTATGTGGCGTGCGGCTTTTGACATCAAGTACCTTGACAAGAAGCCTGAGATCAAGGAGTTCTTCAGCATGTACACTCCAAAGGGCGGTGAAAAGCCAGAGCCCATTGTTCGTACCTGGCTTGGGTAGGTGCGGCCCATACACGTCTTGTCTGCGGACTGTTGAAGTATGTCAAGAACTAACCTTGGAGACAGACCGGGAGCTTACGCCATGAGTCTTACTCGTCCAGAGACCATCATTTGGATCATGAACCACGACGTTACGGGTTCCGAGAAGGAGTCTTGGACGCACACGGTTGAGGCTGACGACGTGTTAAAGAACATGGACAACAAAATTTCGAAGCCATGGGCGTTCGAGTTCAAGGAGTTGGTCAAGCTAACTCCGCCCAAGACCATCATCAACTTTGAGCTCTTTTGGCGCAATCCTCAGCCGAAATGGGCATCTCCGGGTGCTCGTGTTGTCAACATTGGTGACGCCGCCCACTCGTTCTTGCCAGCTTCTGGAAATGGGGCAACCCAAGCGATCGAAGATGCTGTCAGCCTGGCAGCGTGTCTGCAGATCGGTGGAAGGGAGAAGGTGCCGCAGTCAGTACGCGCCCATGTGAGGATGCGCTTCATTCGCAACGCATGCGCTCAGAAGCTGGGGTTCAGCAATGCCGAGCTGTTGCAAGACACCGACTGGAAGCACGCGCGGATAGACCCTCGCCAGGCCCAGCCCAGGATGCCCAAATGGGTCTGGCAACACGATCCGGAGCAGTATGCGTACGAGGTGTACGATCACGTGGTGGAAAGCATGAAGAAGGGGATTCCGTTCGACAAGGATTTTGACATGCCACTCAACTATCCGCCCGGGTACACGTACGAGCCGTGGAAGATTGAGGATATCAGGGACGCCCTGCGCGCGGGAAGGAAGGTCGAGCTGGGTGCTGGAGATTGGGACTAGATCAGTCAGTTGTTAGCATCACCATGTCGCACATGAAGCAACAATGTCCACAATTACTCTCGCTACAAGAACCCACCATCGTTGGCCGTCTGATACGCACTTGGCTTAGATTGGAATATTATCATCAGTTGACTTGTAACATGTGGACCAAATTGAAAGAAGTGACGACACCTCTCGCTGACCGTATTGAGGTACTGTTGTAACGGGCTATGGTAGCTGGTGGTAACAAAGTGTGTTGCTGTCTTCGGTTGCGATGCGAAGTTCGCACTAGGATGGTACATGGCGAGTCGTGGATATTCGCAAAGAAGGATGGCGCTCGAGAAGGCGAGGTGGACGGAAACATGGCCGAATTTGTCCTTCTTCCGCTGGATGTTGGTGTTGAATGACCTTGGAAGGGCTGTTTGTAGGGGCGGAAATCAAGGGAATGCCAGTCTGGGAAAAAAAAAAAAAAAAAAAAAAAAAAAAAAAAAAAAAAAAAAAATAAAATAAAATAAAAAAAATTTTTAATGTGGGTGGAAGGTAACAACGGGGCGT
>MU859425.1:0-18548 GCA_033297205.1 Pseudoneurospora amorphoporcata
TTCCAAGCCAGAATTCCATGCTCCACCACTGCCAAGCACGAGGCTGTTCCGAAAACTGAAGTTGGGGAGGGTGGCTACTACACCCCAAAGCAATAGTCGGGCCGCGAGTCTTTTAGGGGATAGCCACTCGTCCTGTTTTCCGAATAGTCGTAAGCTGAACGCGAACTATTCGTTAGTAACGATGGTGTCTTGAGGGTTGCCTCGGCTGTAAGTGCGGGTGATTGGTTTAGGTTGTTTACGCGTGTCTAGTCTCCTGGTAGGCCAGAAGCGGTTGTCCCGTTTCTTCCCGTAATGCTCGTGGCACCCATCGGTGATGCATTGAAACCACGGTATCCGATAGTGTGCGAAGTGTAGGAGGTGCATTTGGGCTGTGTCTCCTTTGATTGGCTGGTAGGCCCTTATCGTTCTGGGCAGCTCTTCCTAATCCTTGGTGCTTTTCCCCTCAATGACGACTGCTCGCTTTTCCCAAAAGTCGTCCTACTTCTTGTTTTCCTTGCTCTTCCGGCGGTAGTTTTCCAAGGGGTCTATCCAGTAACTAGTAGCTGAGTTGTTGGGTGCGCTGTACTGGTACGGATGGACAAGATCCCGAATGTCGCTTTTTTCAGTCTCAGGCGTCGATAGTGGTATTGTAGATATATAGCTGACTTCTTCCTATGTCGGCGCCCAATAAATCTAGGGGTCCTTTTGATTAGGCCCGTTGGATGTGTCCCATTGTACTTCGAGGTCGTAATTTTAAGCTCGGTTTATAGTATCCTCGAGATTGTCCTGGTCGTAGTCGATGCTAGCGATCTCGATTACCCTCGCCCCTTCTACCGCTACAGCCTCGGATTACTTCCACTTCAATTGCTTAGGGATACGGTAATCCTTTTTTATGTGCCCTTTTTTCCTACAGTTGAAATACGTGACCTGAGAGAGGTCCCGTTTGCCTTAATTGGCTTGTGTAGCGTCGATTTCTATAGGTCTAGAGTGGGTGGTTCTAGAAATGTGTGTGCCTCAGGTCCGCTTCTTCTTAGTGTTGTTATTATTGCCGTTGGACCTAAGAGGAACGAAAGTAAACGTCCTGCCTTTCTTTTCTTGCTCTCGCTGGAACTGGCGGTTATCGATGCGGATAGCTTTGTCTATATAGGTATTGATGGAATCGGGTCGGTCCTCCTTGTAGAGTTCATCCTTGACTCTGTTCTTGAGGCTGTTGTAAAATAGTTGCATCAGCCCGTCGTCGTTAATATTATTACAAAGCGCATCCTACTTGAAGAGTACAGCGTAGGCTAAGGCAGACTTAGTTTGTCGAAGATGGGTTAGGCGTTCTTGAGCCCTCCGAGTCTCATCCTTTTCTCTAAAGACCCTAGAGAGTACTTTAGTAAAGGCGACGTAAGAGTTCAAGACCTTCTTGGTGAAGTCCGAAGCTTGGTCTCCGTTTTCGTAGTAGTCCTTAAGGATGGGCTCGTACCAAGTAAATGCTTTGTCCGTAAGCCTGGTTCCCGCGTAGGTAACCTTCTTATATTTAATAGCAAACTAGTCGTTGTAGAAGTTGAAATAGGTTTGCATCTGGATTAAGAACCCTACGAGGGTGGCCTGCTGGCCATCAAACTCCCTGGGTGCGGACAACTTAACTCTCTTGCGTTCCTTAGGAGAAGTTCCTTCTCCCGCCTTCGCTTCGGGGCGTCCGGACTCGGCCTGGAGCTGTGCTTCCAACTGGTTAATACGGTCCTACATAGCCTTGAGCTGTTGATACACGGCGGTGACGTTCAGGGGTTCGCCCTGAATGGTGGGTCCGGCGGAGGAAGACATGGTGAAGCGAAGATACCTTCAGTACACTATCCGAGATAGGCCAAAGGGAGTAGTCAACGTGTGACGAACGGCAGTCTGATCTGCCTAAGTGGGATAGCTGAAGGTAAAGACTATTAGTGCTGTTCGGTGAAGCCAAAAGGTTCACAACAAGTATGGTAGCGTTATACGTATCTCGGTAATAAAGATCAATTGACTACTATCGAACTATCTGACAATCTGAGTTCTCCAGTCGTCCCTTTATACTTCATGCCTTGTAGCTGCTTCTTGTGTCTCTATGCCTATGATGATGCTGCTCACTCGTGGTGTTGGCTCACCCGTGAGCACTTGCTCACCGTGAGCCCTGGCTCACCAGTGAGCACTGGCTCACTGTGAGCACTATGCATCCTGTGAGCCCGTGCATACTTAGGTGCCTTTCTTGGTTTCTGAGGGTTACACTGGTTCCTCTGGGCGGGGCTACCAGGTCCTGAAGGCTTGGGCGACCCCTGTATCGCTCAAGTTCGTAACAGGTTCACAACAAGTATGGTAGCGTTATACGTGTCTCAGTGATAAAGATCAATTGACTACTGTCGAACTATCTAACAATCTAAGTTCTCCCGTAGTTTCTTTATACCTCCTCGCCCTACTGCGAGATATTTGTCCTCGGATGTTCACGCGGTCGTGAACCCCTATAGAATGTATAATAGCTTACTCTAGTATTGGCTCACCGTAAGCCTACATACGCCCTTCTAGCCCATACTCGACCTCCTAGGTATTATACTAGTTATTACCAGTGAGTGGTCAGGTCTTAGGCGACCCTAGTGTCGCTTAAGTTCGTAATACGATGCCTCCCCTCCTTAGCCGACGTCCTCGACGGCTTTGTTAGCTTCGGCGCGTTTGCCCCATTCTTATTTCTCCACCGTTCCTTCTATCATTCTAGATATAATAAGTTCTTCTCTCTCTATACTCGCTATCATGTCCAACCGTATCTCCAAGCGTTCTACTACGTTGTTCGTTCGCCGGCAGGCTTTGCTGACCTCTATCGATTTCTTTGGTTTTATAGTTATGCCTTGCCAACGTTGCACCGACCGTAATTTAGTTTGCAAGAAGCTTCTAGGGCACGCGAAGTGCGGCGAGTGCGTCCGTAGCACTCGTCTTTACGAGGAGATTGACTATAATTCGGAGTGTGGTTTTTCTCGATTCTTCTTGGTTATCGCTTGCTGCCCTATTCTAGTAACTCGCATAGCTATAGAGAACGAGAAGTTAAAACGTAAGTAAGCAGCACTTCTTAGAGAGGTACAGGATTATGTCCTCCCATTCCTGCAAATAGCGTAGGATCGGATTCTCCGCTTGGTTGAAGTTCAGCGGCGTTAAGAGGAATTAGCGGTGAAAGCTAAAGCTCAGGAGGTGTCTCGTATCGCCATAGCCGAGTTGGAAGCTTGGGAGGAGGAGGACAGGGCAGTTGGAAGGGAGCCTAAGCCACTTCCTGAGGAGCAGCTAGCGGGAGCGTCTACTTCTTCTGTTGTTGCACCCGTGGTAGATTGGTCCTTGTTAGACGCATCCGCCTTCTCTTGGCTGGGTAGTCCTTCGCCCCTGGCCGATCTAGGTTCCTCCGGTGGAATTCCTCCAACTTCTTAGAGCAACTCAATTTCTTGACGGGTTCCCATGTGTTGTCTTCAGGACCAAATCCTTCCTATTTAATAAGGTATTCCAATTTCCCGTCTTCTATTCGTGAATCCAAAATTTCTTCTACATCCCATTCTTCTTCCTCATCCTCGATACTGGTCTACGTATTAACTCGTGCATTTTTAGGTGCTAGTTCTAGTAGCGAGATGTGGAATGAGTGTGATCTTAGTTTCATAGTGTCAGGAATGTCCAATTGATATACCATATCAGAGATTTTCTTCTTGATTTTGAAGGGTCCTACCCGTTGGTCGTCAAGTTTCTTATTAGGTTTCTTTGTCCTGAGGTTTCTAGTCGACAAAAGGACTTTATCTCCCTCCTTAAAGCGAGGTCCCTCGAGCCTTTTTAGGTTAAAATACCGGCTTATCTTTTGTCAGACGTATTCTAGCTCTTTCTTGAGTTTCTTGTGCAACATATGCAGTTTTCCAGCCTTGACTGATGTCACACGGACATTGCCCACAGTCCAGGGGTTAGGATCGCAAGACTCAACAGAGCCTCAACGCCTAGCATTAGCCTCAAGATGCTTAGTAGCCTCCGGCCACAACACCTACCTCGGCCGGACCCTCGGCCGGACCCGCGGCCACGGTCATCCCAGAAGCAACCACAGCCAACCAAGCAAGAAGCAGGGCGCCCGGATGAAGAACAGCGCCAAAAGGAAGATAGAGAATAGATGAAGGCATTTAAGAAGATCCACACGTATACAGACTGCTAGATAAATATCTTAAAGCCTCAGGCGACAAGGCTTGATGCGTACCTCAAGTATGTACCGATTCCCTTTGGCATAAGAAGGTCTTGAAGCTCAACCTTCTCCTGGAGGTTGAGAAGATCAACAAGGCTTTCGAGACTAAAGTAGTTTATTAGCTGAATTGAACTACTATTCCAAGCCCTGAATACAGCCCTTGTCACAACTGAGGCCTTAGGAACGTTCGTGTCTGGTCCTTCCAAGAGTTCTAGCTTATACCCGTAGTTTGCGAAGAAAGGTGAGACCTTCGTAGTTTCTATAGGAGAGGTATTGTAGGCCAATTGCGCCGTAGGCAATAGTTCTACCCAGTTGCTTTGTTCGAAATTGACATAGTTCCTCAGATATTGTTCCACGATCTGGTTAATCCTTTCCGTTTGTCCGTCAGTCTACGGGTGATGTACTGTCGACATTTTGCTCTTAGTATCGAGCTTAGTTATCAATACTTGCCAGAACTTGGATGCGAACTTAGTATCCCTATCTATAATCTATTTCTTTAGCTAACCGTATACCGAAGTAACGTTCCGATAGATTATATCTACAAGTTGCTCCGCTGACTATATTTCCTTATAGGGTAGGAAGTAATTCTACTTGGTTAGCCTGTTTACTACCACTAGGATACTGTCACACGGACATTTGCCTACAGTTCTGGGTTAGGGTTTCCAAGGCTAACAGAACCTCAACGCTTGACGTCAGCCTTATAAGTGCCGCTGTAGCTGCTTCTAAAGCAGCTGCAGCCTACACAAGCATGTAAATAGTACATGGTGGTGAGCCATGACAGCAATCACGTACGACAGTCACAGAGGTCTAACCCTGTGACATGAGCATCATCATAAGGGCGACCAAACGAAGGCTCGGTGCGTGCCTCAGTACGTACCAAGCCTCTTTGGTATAAGAAGGCCTTGAAGCCTAGCCTTTGTTTGAAGGTTGAAGGGATCAACAAGGCCTTCGAGACTAAAGTAGTTTATTAGCTGAATTGAACTACTGTTCCAAGCCCAGATTACTGCCCTTGTCACAGATACTGTTATAAATGACTCCTATCGTGGTATCTGTAGACAATGGTAATTTGGTAATGAAGTCTATAGTTACTGAACTCCACGGTCTTTCTGCAACTTCCAAAGGTTCTAGAAATCCGTATGGCTTGTATCTTTTAACCCTAGTTTTGCTGTATTGCTCGTAGGCCTGCAATGTTCGAGCCACTGTGTTTTTCATTCCTAGAAAGTCGTAGTGTTACTATATCCGCGCCATAGTTTTCGTAATACCTATGTATCTTCCTATTTTAGACGTATGTATCTCCATAATAAGAGCTTCGCGCTGCTCTGACCAAACGTAGGCCTTATCATAGTACCATAGCTTTTCGTTCTAGAGGACGATTCTTTCTTCTAGGCTGTCCTCCTACCTTTGCCGTTCTTCTTAAGTGGCAACGGTAGTTTGATAACTGGGGTCTTGCAATTTGACTCGGTGGACGGCACAATACTTTACCTACTCCTGTAGGGGATATACGAGCGTTCCGTTTGGTTATTCTTAGAATAAAGGTGTAGAGACTTCTGCTGTATCTTTTATATAGTCCGATCGACGACTTAAGGCATTAGCTTGGGCGTTCTCTAAACCTTTTTTATAGTTAATCCTAAAGTTGAATTCTAATAAGAATTCTGCCTATCGTGTCTGGCGGCCGTTGAGCACCTTCGTGGTCGTAAAGTACTGGAGATTGTTATAGTCAGTATAAACTTGTACTTCCTCGGTAGTACTACTGAGATAAGGTCTCCACTCTTAAAAGGCTTCGATGATAGCTAGGAGTTCCTTGTCGTGGATGGGATAGTTGCGTCGGGGTCCTTCTAGCTTTTTGGAAAAGAAAGCTATAGGATACAGTTTCCCTTAGTCGTCGCGTTGTCCTAATTGTCCCCTGATAGCGTAGTTTAACGTATCGGTCTCAACTTCAAATTGTTTACGTGGGTTAGGAAGTTTTAGTACTAGATCTGCGATGACTGCATTATAGATAGCCTTAAAGGCTTCTTATTCTTCCTTTCCCTATATAAAAATAGCCTCCTTCTTAGTGAGCTCGTATAGTAGCCTAGCAAGCTTCCTATAATCGCGTATAAATATACGATAGAAGTTGGTGAATTCTAAGAACCCGCGAACATCGGTTGCATTCTTAGGCTCGGGCTAGTTTCGTACAGCTTCCACTTTGCTTGGTTCTATCCTAACATTATTTTCTGAGATTAGATACTAAGAAACACAGTTTCTTTTACATAGAATTTACTCTTTTCTATGTTGACCGAAAGGTTCTATTAGTGTAGTACATCTAGCACTTTCTTCACGTATTCCTTATACTCCGTAAGAGTCTTGGAGTAGATGAGGATGTTATCTAGGTAGCAAATGGCGAATTTGTTGAGGTAGGATCGAATCGCGTAATTAATGACAAATTGGAATATCGTAAATACATTAGTTAACCCGAAGGGCATAACGAAGTACTCGTAATGTCCGTAGGGTATACGAAATACTATCTTCCATTCATCTCCTTCCTTAATTCGGATATAGGCGTAGGCAACGGGTAAATCAAGGCGTGTAAAGTATCATACTCCTCCTATGTCACAGGGTTAGACCTATAATGTGCTATGCTACACTGACCACACATGTGCTATGCCGACCAGTGCCTAGAGCTCTATCTACGCACATATTATCGTTACGTACAGCCTCACGTGCCCGCGCACGGTCTAGTCTATAGGGCTCTTGCCCATATAGCCAAACCTCCGCGCACACTTCCTCCCCTTCCTCTCCTCATGCAACAACGCATATCTCACTATACCCTATACAGTGCCTTCGCCCCGTAATATCCTAGTTAATTCCGAATACGCGAAATTAAAGGTAGGAAATAACTATTTCTTACAGTCTCTTAATTTAGTTGCTTATAATCAACACAAAGGCGCAACTTTCCATCCTTCTTCGGCACGAAGAGGATAGGGTACCCTACTAGCAATATAAATTCCCGAATGTATCCTCGTTTCAAGTTTTCGTCTAAGTACTTCCTCAACTCCGCGTTCTACTTCTCGTTCGTATAATACACTTTAAAAAATTTAAACTTAGCTCCTTCTTTAAACTTAATCTCATAGTCCTACAATCTTCATAGTAGTAGGCCTTTAAAGTACTTGCTAACGAAAGCTGGGTATCCGCAATATTCTTTAGGAATTATCGCCTTCGGCTTTTCCGCTTATTAGTTCTAGTAATAGTCAAACTTATACTAAGCGTTAACTGCCGATACCTCTACCAACATCACTAACCCTTCTTCTATAACCTTGCCACTTCTATCGATAGTACAGATTATAACTTCCTATACTACTTGTAGTAGGGCCGTAGGAACGTCGCCGTCCTAGTTCGCTTCCTTCCGTACTCCAGGTTTCCCATCAATAGTTGGGTACGTCCTAGGACGCAGGCGGCCACTATCCTTCCAACTAATGTCTAGGTCGTATGCAACATACTATAAGTACCCTAGGATTATATTCTTAGTTAGCCCCATATCGACGACGTCAAAACTAATTTCGACCGTCTTTCCTTCTACCGTAATAGGGAGTAGTAACGTTTTCCTCTTCACGATCTGGGTCTCGAAAGGTCCTTTTACTACAAAAGATGCCTTCCTCTATTTCTAAGGGATCCTCAGTTAGTTGACGAACTTGGGTAAGATAAGGTTCAACTAAGCTCCAGAATCTACTAGCGCAAAGGCTTGGTAGTTTCCTCAATAAGCTACAACCTTCAGTCGTTAATCTTAGTTCCCTTCTTCCGTAACTGCAACCTCCGCAAATGCTACGAGGTTTTAGATTTTGTATTTCCGGCGTCTGCATCGTCGGATAATCCGTTTCGTCCAGGGACTTAGTTTTTGTCAGGCCTCCCTAAAGGCCCTGAGCCGTTTCCCAATTCCTAGCTATAGTCGTGGGAAGCGTCCTCCACCTCAGTTTCGTAATTGTCCAACAAACTACATTCCTATAACCAAGCTAAATAGATAGCTTTCTCTTCCTCGGTATTGTTACGGAATGCACTCGGGTGCCTCTTCTGGGACAAACTATATAAGACCACTTAAGCGACCGAATTACCAGCTTCGGTTACTTGTACCCTTTTGCGGGGACACGGGCTAGTTAGCGTAGTAGTCTACCACTGCCGTAACAGGTATTACTATCCGAATCGACTTCTATCTCGTAAGCCTTAACTTTCTACCTCATATAAATAGGGCAATCGGCTATTAGACACTATGTCACACGGACATTTGACCTCAACCCTGACCCTACAACGAGAGGCTCGCGGAGCCGCACATCTCTTAGCCTCGCGCAAATACTTTAGGTATCTACGCCAGCTCAGACAGAGAGTCTGTTCAGCTGACAGCACAGCTTAGACCCAAGCCTTGCTATACGGCTGAATGCCTCAGGCAACTAGGCCATACTCACCCTCGACGCTTGGCATCAGCCTCGAGATGGCCGGAGGCCTCCTCAGAGGTGTCCGGAGGCCTCCGGCCGCAACACCCACCTCGGCCGGACTTTTGGCCACCGGTACTGCTTACCCGAACTTCCCTCGATGCCACCGGGCTAGAGAGCCAACCACGGAAGTGCCGAAGACACTGAAAGATCACCACAAGACAATCCTAGTCATCCTAGGAACAACCATAGCCAACCAAGCAAGGAGCAGGGTGCCCGGGTGAAGGACGGCGCTAAATGGAAGATAGGGAATGGATGAAGGCATTCCGAAAGATCCACATGTACACAGACTGCTAGGCAAATGCCTTGAAGCCTCAGATGACAAGGCTCGATACGTACCTCAAGTACGTACCGATTCCTTTTGGCATAAGAAGGCCTTGAAGCCCGGCCTTCTCATAGAGGTCGAGAGGGATCAACAAGGCCTTCGAGACCAAAGTAGTTTATTAGCTGAATTTGAACTACTGTTCCAAGCCCTGATCACAGCCCTTGTTACACACTATCTCTAACGAGAGTTAGCATCTCCCCATCTCACGTAGGTATATACGTTGAGTAGTCGGGCCGCGAATCTCCTAGGGGATAGCCACTCGTCCTATTTTCCGAATAGTCGTAGGCTAAACGCGAACCATTCGTCAATAATAATAGTGTCTTAGGGGTTGCCTCGGCTGTAAGTGCGGGTGACTAACTTAGGTTGTCTATACGTGTCCAGTCTCCTGGTAGGCCAGAAGCGGTTGTCCCGTTTCTTCCTGTAATACTCGTAGCACCCATCGGTGATACATTGGAACCACGGCATCCGGTAGTACGCGAAGTGTAGAGGGTGCATCTAGGCTATATCTCCTTTGACTGGCTAGTAGGCCCTTGTCGTTCTGGGCAGCTCTTCCCAGTCTCTAGTGCTTTTCTTCTCAATGACGACTGCTCGCTTTTCCTAAAAGTCATCCTACTTCTCGTTTTCCTTGCTCTTCCAGCGATAGTTTTCCAAGGGGTCTATCCAGTAACCAGTAGTTGAGTTGTCGGGGGGTCCGTATAGGTTAATAAGATCCCGAATATCGCTTCTTTTAATCTTAGGCGTTAATAGTAGTACTATAAATAGGGAGGTACCTATAACGTGTGCGATTATAAGGAGTTTTTGATCTACAGTCGTGATACAACTAACTTCTTCCTATTATAAGGGGATAGTAGAGTAATACGTAGGTACTAACACTAGAATGATCAATTAAGGTTCTACGAGAAGAAAAGAGAAGAAAGACTGGCCCGTAGGGCAAATCTTGTTGCTTATCTTTTAAGGCCGTACGCTGGTATAGGTACTTGACTGCCTGAGGCAGCCCTACAGTCTAAGTATGTAACCGTATAGAGGCTAGAAGAGACTAACGGGCTTTAAGCCTACCAATCCCTTACCGGCTTAGCGTACATTGCTAGCACTCGTAGTCTGGCTAACCGTGTACCAAATGCTAGTACTGAGCGCTAAACCTATAACATCTATGTTAGCGCCCGATAAATCTAGGAGTCCTCTTAATTAGGCCCATTAGATATATCCTATTATACTTCAAGGTCGTAATCTTAAGCTCGGTCTATAGCATCCTCAAGATCGTCCTGGTCGTAGTCGATGCTAGCGATCTCGACTACCCTCGCTCCTTCTACCGCTACGGCCTCGGATTTCTTCCACTTCAACTACTTAAGGATATAGCAATCCTTCTTCATATACCCTTTCTTCCTACAATTGAAACACTTAACCTGAGAGAAGTCACGCTTGCCTTGGTTAGTTTGGGCGGCGTCGATCTCCATTGGTCTAAAATAGGTAGTTCCTGAGATGTGCGTGTCCCAAGTCCGCTTCTTAACATTGTTGCTATTGTTGAACTTGAGGGAAATAAAGGAAGGTGTTTTTTCTTTCTTTTCTTATTCTTGCTGGAACTGGCGGTCATCGATGCGGATAGCTTTGTCTATATAGGCATCGATGGAATCGGGTCAGTCCTCCTTATAGAGTTCATCTTTAACTTTATCCTTAAGGCCGTTATAAAACAATTGTATTAGCCCGTCGTCATTAATATTACTACGAAGCGCATCCTACTTAAAGAGTACAGCGTAGGCTAAGGCAGACTTGGTTTGTCGAAGATAGGTTAGGCGTTCCTGAGCCTTCTGAGTTTTATCCTTTTCTCTAAAGACCCTAGCGAGTGCTTTGGTAAAGGCGACGTAAGAGTTTAAGACCTTCTTAGTGAAGTTCGAAGCCTGGTCTCCGTTTTTATAGTGGTTCTTGAGGATGGGCTCGTACTAAGTAAGAGCTTTATCTATAAGCCTGGTTCCTGTGTAGGTAACCTTCTTATATTTAGTAGCAAACTAGTCGTCGTAGAAGTCGAAGTAGGTTTGTATTTGAATTAAGAACCCTGCGAGGGTAGCTTGCTAGCCGTCAAACTCCTTAGGTACGGACAACTTAACTCTCTTGCGTTCCTTGAGAGAAGTTCCTTCTCCCGCCTTCGCTTCGGGGCGTCCGGACTTAGCCTAGAAATGTACTTCCAGCTGGTTAATGCGGTCCTACATAGCCTTAAGCTGCTAATACACGGCGGTGACATTTAGGAGTTCGCCCTGAATGGTGGGTCCGGCGGAGGAAGACATGGTGAAGCGAAGATACCTTTAGTATTATCTAAGATAGGCCAAAGGGAGTAGTCAATGTGTGACGAACGGCAGTCTGATCTGCCTAAGTAGGATAGCTGAAGGTAAAGACTATCAGTGCTGTTCAGTGAAGCTAAAAGGTTCACAACAAGTATAGTAGCGTTATACGTATCTCAGTAATAAAGATCAATTGACTACTATCAAACTATCTAACAATCTAAGTTCTCCCGTAGTTCCTTTATACCTCCTCGCCCTACTGCGAGCTATCTATCCTCGGATGTTCACGCGGTCGTAAACCCTTATAGAATATATAATTATCATGGGGCGCGAGCAAGCACTAAGGTAAGATGTTGATTGTTGTGCGAGGAACCAGAAGAGGATCCTGTGCGCACACGAAAGCTATGTAGAGCATAGTGTGGAGCCCTGTGGCCATGGGTCCACAGGGCGGCACCATGCGTGACACCAGACAGCTGTGCTGCACTCAGACAGCTGCACTCAGCTGGCTGCACTAATGCAGCACAGCACCTATCTACAATGGAGCAGGCAATGCCTGTGACACTACCCCCCTCCTAAATAACTCCCGGCTTCGAAATCTGTTTAAAACCGCTTAGAAACCGTTAATATCAATAAAGTGGGACGGGCATCCCATCCCTGCCCAAATCACCTATTGTTCAGCCTCGCACTCCGTCTGACTTGCCGATTGTCCGCCTCTGGTGCAGTCGTGATAGGGACTGGAGAGGGCAGCGCGTTAGCTTCCTCGTTGTTAGGCGAGGTTTCTGCCTGTGCCTTCAGCCAAGCCTTGAATCCTTTCTTGAAATTGATGTGTGGCAATCCCAGCTTTGGTCGTTTCTTGTGAAGTTCCTAAATCACTTCCTAGCAGCCATCGAGGTTGGCCGTTGGTTGCCAGTCTGGGGGGTGGTGAGACCACTTCACTAGATAGCACCATCGTCCGTTAATCTTTTGGTAGTCTAAGAGTTCTTCAAATTCCTAGCGCCTGTCCTCCTCGAAGTCATCGGTTTTGGTGACTACTATGCCTTCGTTAGCCTTGACATTAATTATAAGCTCTTTCTAGCCCGGTAATCCTTCGATGTAAGGCTTGACCTTTGATACGTTGACGATGTGAGTGACCTTTATATTGCCGGGTAGGGCCAACTCAACCGTATGCGAGCTAGCCTTTATAATATGGAAAGGTCCTTCAAAACGTGGTGCTAATTTGTTGTGCGGCCTGCCTATTATGTAATTGGCTATATTGAGTATAACCTTATTTCTAACTTTATACTTGGGGGCATCAGTACGGTTCTCGTTCGCTACTGCCTTATATTTAGCCTACGCTTGTAGGGAGGAGGTCTTGACGAAGTCCTAGACCTCTTTAAATTGTAATACTAGTTGGTTAGCGCTAAAGATCTGTTTCTTCTGTGCATCTATCGCATCCGGCGGCAAAGGTGTCGACGGCTCTGTGCCTATACGGGGGTGGAAACCGTAGTTGGCGAAGAAGGGTGTCACTCCTATCGAAGCGGACTTAAGGTTATTGCCTTGAAACTCGGCTAGCGGCAGCCAGTCCACCCAGTCGTCCTGAGCCCAATTGATGAAGGTCCGTAGATACTGCTCTAGTTCCGCGTTGATCCTCTCGGTCTGCCCATTTGTTTCCTTGTGGTAAGGCGTGGAGTACTTCAGCTTAACGCCCAGCCGCAAGGATAGCTGTCTCCAGAAGGCGGAGACGAACTGAACGCCTCTATCCGAAACGACGGTATCCGGAAGGCTGTAAAGGGTGAAGATGCAGTCGATAAACTTCTCCACTAGCTCTTCCGTTATCAATCCTTCTATTAGGATAAAGTGCCGCATTTTTGTTAGTCTGTTAACGACTACTAGTACGTGCTGGTACTCTGCGCCCCTGCCAGAGCGTTGTAACTTAGGGAACGGAGTTATATAGTCGATGGAGATATCTCGCTAGGGTGCGTGGGGGATGGGCAAAGGCTTGAGGAAACCCGCTGGCGACGTCCTAGTGGCCTTGGTCTTGCTGCAGGGTATACACCCCTTACAGTACGTGTTCACGGCGACCACCATTCCTAGCCAGAAATAGCGGTGCATTAATGCTACCGTCTTATCCCTCCTAGGATGGTTATCCTGTATAGAGGTATGAGTGCGGTAGATTAGCTCTAACTGGACCGCCTCGTCGTCGGGGGGTATTACTAGTCTATTTCTGAACATCACCCTATCGTTGACCATGTAGCACTCGGCAAAGGGGATCTTCAATACCTTCTTCAAGTGCTTTGGCCAATGATTTCCCGATCTAATGGCCTCCCTAATATCCGCTATCATAGGGGAGTTGGCGTAGGCCCAGTCTATTAGGTCGTCTGTGTGGATATTAAGTCCGTCCTTATCCTCTTAAAGGCTATCCTCCAAGGTATAAATTGTGAGCGGCGCTCTAGTATCTAATATGACGTTTATTGTAAAACCCTCGCCATCTGTATCCATTAGCTCAAACGAACCTTCGTCGAAGTAAGAGGGGTCGATAAGTAGCTTCTTTCTTGCCTACAGCCTATCATCTTCTACGTCCCTCGGTACGTGTTCTGGCTTACGGCTCAGGGCATCGGGCCTAACGTTGGTCGATTCCGGCCGGTATTTAATCGTGAAGTTGAATCTGGACAAGAATTTAAACCACCTTATATGCCTGGGTGTAAGCTTCTTCGTAGTGCTGAACGTCTTGAGGTTCTTATAGTCCGTAATGATCTCGAAGGGTTGAGTGGCGCCTTCTAACTCTGGTCTCCATTCCTCTAGTACCTTAATAACGGCCAGTAACTCCTTGTTATAGATGTCGTAGTTGCACTCCGCTGCTGAATGCTTAGCTGAAAAGTAGGCGATTGGGTATAGTTCACCGTCGTGTAACTGTAATAGCGTGCCGCCCGTTAACTAGTTAGAAGCATCGACCTCAACGACTATTAGTTTCTCCTAATCGTAGATTTTGAGAACCGGTGCTAATGTGAAAACTGCTTTCAGAGCTTTAAAGGCATTGTTGTACACTTTGTCCCATTTCCAATCTGTCGTTTTCTTTGTTAGTTCGTATAGTGGTTTGCCTATTCGTAAAAAGTTGGCGATAAACCTCCTATAGAAGTTGGCGAAGCCTAAGAAACGTTGCAGTTATCGCTTTGTCGTAGGCGCCTCCTATTTAGTGACGGCCTCCACCTTTTCTAGATCTATCTCGATGCCCCCGGGGGTAATAATGAGACTTAGATATTTAGTCCGTTGAGTATGGAACTCGCACTTATCAATGTTAATCTATAAGCCTGTATTAATTAGGCGCTGTAGTACCTCCCTAACGTGCTTGACATATTCTTCGTACGTCTCTGAGAAGATTAAGACGTCGTTTAGGTAGGCCGTCGCGTAGATATCTAAGATATTGTATAAAATATTGTTAATGAAGTTCTGGAACGAGGCCGGTGCTCCCGATAAACCGAATGGACACACCAGAGATTCGTAGAGACCGAACCTCGTAATAAAAGCGGTTAACCATTCGTACCCTTCAGTTATACGCAATCTATTGAAGGCGGCGATGACGTCTACCTTTGTGAACTACTTTGCCCTGCAAATGGCATCCAGTGTCTCCTTGATTAAGGGCAACGGGTATTTGTTCTTTAGCGAGATTTCGTTGATACCTCGGTAGTCGACGTAGATCCGTACGCTACCGCCTGGTTTACGGGCTAGGAGTATTAGTAAGGCGACGTCGGAGGTGGATGGCCTGATGAATCCCTTCGCTAGGTTATCATCCAGCCACTACTTGATGACCTTGAGTTCCTGTAGTGACATCGGTCGTGCTCTGGAGTAGGGTAGAGATTCCACCCCTGGTTTCAGTTCGATCTTGTGATTGTAAGAACGGTGTTCGGGTATTACGTCGGCGTCCCGTGGGTTAGCAACGTGGGAGAGATCCTTATACTCGTCTGGGAAGCGCGCTTTTACCTCCTCCAGGGTGTATTTTGGCTTAGTTGACTTATCTATGAATTTCTGGACGTCCTCCTCTATAATGCCGCAGATCTTATCGATCTCAGATAAGGGGGTTGGTTTCCGCTCTTGCTCCCCAGGCGTTTTCTAGGGCTCGCCGTCCGTCATCTTCAATGCGCAGATACGGTTAACGTACTCCCTCGCAGACTCGCCGGGCTGGAGGGCCTGCTCCCCCTTATTCTCGCTCGCGGCCTCCGCTTTGTAAAGGTCGATAAACTCGTGCACCTCTGGGTTCTTAAAGTAGGGTTTGTATGGTTCACCCCTTCCCTGTACGATATCTTTCCATGCGTTCTCGGATAGAGATAGCATCGAGATGGCCGCCTTCCTTTCCTTCTGTGCTTCCTGGAGCTCTGCCCATGTGGTGGAGCTGACCTTGACGCCCTTTATCCGTGTATTGAGTATAAAGGTCCTGGCATTAACTAGCTTGATATTGGAAAGGTCTAGTGCTGCTATATTAAATGTTGGTTTAAAAGGCTGGAAGAACGTGCGTTTAACCCGTTCGGGCCGTTGCATCGTCCATATCCTCCTTCCATTAACTGATTGTACTCGTGCTTTAGTCTTCTTTAGTACTGGCTTTCTTGCTGGACCGAAAGGTTCCTCAAATTCCCTCGCGTGCATTGGAGAGGTCAGAGGCTCTAGCAGCATAGCCTAGCTCCCTCTAGGGGCCTCTATTATATTAACTACCTAAGCTGGGAAATATTCGTTCTCGTTAGAATTAAAGTCGTTGTTGGATCCGTTCCCGGCGTCCTCGAAAATAGACCCGTTCCCAGCCTCTTCAAAAACGGACTTGCCTTCTTCAGAGACATCTCCATTATCCTCTTCCTCAAAAGCGGTACTTAGGACCGCCGCTACTTCGAATGGTTGACAGATATAGGTGCCTATATAAGCTATATTCTAGGTAATTTTATTAGTTACCTAGTTAATATTTGGGTTGTGGAGTTGCAACTATGGCTAGCCTAGGATTACTGGGTGGTCTATTGCTAGGTTAGCTATAAAGAAACTGATGACCTCTATATGGTTACTAATCCGTATGGTTGTTTCGACGTACTGATTTACCTATTCTTTGAAGTCGCCATCGGCCAGATGCAACGGCCGGGGTTTCTCTAGAGGCTTGAACTCCAGGCAGGCTTTTTCTGCGAACGACCGGTCGATGAAAGCTTTGCCTAAACATCCAGAGTCGACCAATAACACACACTCTATTTCATTATTGCGCTAGGGATACCAAAGATACGTGGACAGGAGGGTTGCATTCTGTTTATAGAGTTCTAAACTACTTAGTTTGAGCGGCTCTATCCTCTAACAGCCGATTGTACGAATATCCAGCTTGTTCACCCTTGTTTCTGCCTTCTTTTGTGTCCCTATTGAGCACCCCTTGGTGCGATTTAGCCTTGGGGTTCGCCATTTCCCTGCTGTATAGCGGGGGCTGGAGCCGCTGGAATAGCTGGGGCTGCCGGGGCCGGGGCCGGGTTGGCCGTGTCCGCTATGGCACGGTTCGTAACTAGAGCATCGGTACTAGCGTTCTTACGAGTTGTAATGTTTAAACCGGTACGGTTGGCCTACTTGCCCTTATTGCCGTAGTTGGTCTGGCTCTTGCATTCGCGGGCCATATGCTTACCCTTATTGTAGTTCATATAGATGCCCTTATTATAGCGCTCCTGTAGAACGTCCTTGTGAATCTTAGTGAGTTTGGCGCGGTCCAGATCTATAGTATTAGGGTTTTTGCTACTGCTACCATTATTGTTACTACCCTTATTGCTATTCTAGGTGCTTTGGATGGCGTCGTTGCGTAAGGCCGCCCTGGCGTGGGCTCTGGAGATGCCTTTGAATAGTTCGTACTATCCCTTGAAATTGTTGCGAGTAGGCTGGACATAGTAGTGTAAAACCGAATCCGCTAAAAATTTGGAGACTTTCTAGTAGAGAAGGCGAACCTTAGTGACCGTATTATAACCGCAACGGTCGGCTAGTATAATAAATTAGGCTTCGAAATCCTCGTAGTTAAACCATTTGCCGGCCTGTTTGAGCTATAATAGTAAGTTCTTAACGACTTGTACGATGTTGCCCTGTATATAACGATTATTTAGGTATGCTAGGAACTCCTCGCCTGTCTGCTATTTCTAGAGGATAGAGTGCTAGGGATTATTAAGAATCGTTTTTTGGTGCTCCGCAACGTTAATCTTCGCTTCTCCACCTAGGTAGGATATGGCGTGAAGCAGCTTGGACATTTCGTTAGGGAATTCGTGACTATCAACGATCTAACGGCTGCGGATCTCTGAATTCCAAGCGCTGTAAGCGTTGTAGCGCCTAATCGTATCTATTTCCTCACCCTTAAACCGCTCTGGGTCCTTACAGAGTGCCTTGCGATAGAAGAACGGCATGGGGGCTGGGGCCGCAAAGGGAAAGGGGCCGCCGGGGCCGCCGGGGCCGCCGGGACCGCCGGGACCGCCAGGACCACCGCCGGTATGGCCGAATCCGAATCCTCCACCCTCGGGACCGCCGCCCGCCTCACCGGGGCCAAAGCCGGTTCCCTTGCCCGATCCTCCAGGGCCGCCATCGCTAGGGCCGCCGCCTGCATCGCCGGAGCCGCCACCGGTACCCTTGCCCGATCCTCTAGGGCCGCCAACGTTATTTTCTACAATGATCTTATCCTCTTCTACGAGACGGAAACGGACTTAAAGGTTTTTGATCTCCTCCTGTGCCTGGGCTGATTCCTCGCTGGCGATCTTGCCTGCAATGCGCAAGGTGTTGAGGTCCTCCAGTGCCTTCTTCAACTCCACCCTGTATAGTTCGGCGTTGTCGTTAGCCGTCTTATTGAATTCGAGGAGGCCTTAATAGTCCTCTTCGTTGTCTTTGATAGTATTGTCGAACTTTTTTTAGAGGTCGATCTTATTTTAGGTAAGGTTTGACACCTTCTGGTGCAGGGACGTGTTCTCAGCAATGACCTGGTTATACTGCAGTTGCAGGGACTGGATCTACTGCACGAACTACTTCTTGGTTTCGTTAAACTAGTTGATCTGGTTCTTCAGTTATTCTTCCACTACTTTCCACTGCTTCTCTTTTTCCTATATCTCGTCAACGAAAGACTTAGCATCGTTCTCAAACTTAATGTAACGAGCCTGCTCCTCCTTAACCTGCTTATCGAATGCATCAATCTTCTTATCAAAGTAATGGAGTAGCTTCATGACCTCCTCATGGCCACGAGCCTTGTCAGCGAAATCTGGGGAGACCATAAGGCCCGAACTAGGATCACCGCTGCAGACTTTCAGCAGTGTATCGTAACCTTTCAAAAGAGATGGGAACACCGTGGC
>MU859426.1:0-18362 GCA_033297205.1 Pseudoneurospora amorphoporcata
TACAGCGGCACTTATAAGGCTGACGTCAAGCGTTGAGGTTCTGTTAGCCTTGGAAACCCTAACTCAGAACTGTAGGCAAATGTCCGTGTGACAGCACGTACATAGTCCGCAAGAAGCTATAAACCCGCTTAGTGATTCTACAAGGCACTAGGAGATGCAGCAAATATTAGAGAAGAATCAGTAATGCTTAAAGCACTTGCTAACTACCAATCCTCGCTACGATAAAACCTACATCAAACAGACTAAAGGCGGTTACTATAGGGTTAAATTCTCTCTTCAGGGTATGCCGACGTCAAACAACTTCGTGCCTCGACCCTTTAATATTACTGAGATTGAGAAATCTCTTCTTCCTTGCCACTAGAAAAAATAAGGGTGCAATGTCTTTGTTCTTCACGGGCTCGGCGAAATTGGGAAAACTCAACTAGCTATCAACTTTACACGGCAATACAAAGCTGTTTTCAACGCCATCTTTTAGTTAGACGGCACATCAGAAGACAGCCTTAAACAAAGCTTTGCTATTTGTACAAAGAGGATACCAAAGGACTAAATTCTTAAAAATATCAGAAGTCCCAAAATAAGCCATGAAGTCGATCTTAATGAAATTGTAGAGCACGTACAAGGATAGCTCGCAAAAAATAATAATGTCGATTAGCTTTTAATCTTCGATAACGTTAATCTAGATCATACGCAAGGAGAAATACTGGATGCTTATAACATTCAAAAGTATCTTCCAGGTAACTACGGCGCAATCTTAATTACATCCCGGTTGTCCAAGCTAGTACAGCTTAGCGAATCCAAGCGCATTGAATCTGCTAACCCAGACTTGAGTAAGAAAATATTCGAGAAGTGGTACGGGAAGGAACTAAGTAAGTATCCTAGGCTACTACGAGACTCAGTCCTAAAGCTGATGCTAACGCGCTAATTCAGTGATAGATGATAATACACAAAAGTTACTACATTTATTAGTAGGTCTGCCACTTGCACTCGCGCAAGCCACTGCATATATAAGACAATTAAACCTTCATATCGCTTCGTATATTCGCCTATATGAGCAGCAGTGGGATGAACTCTTCTAGAATACGGACTCCAGCCTGCTAGACTATGGTAATCGCAGCGTGTGGACGACGTGGACGATATCGTTCAACGCAATCGAGACGAGGGATAAGAACGCTGGGAATCTACTCCGGCTTTGTCATAGGTCTGGCGCCCAGTACTAGCATCTGACACACGGTTAGCCAGACGACGAGTGCCGGCAAGGTACCGGCAGGCTCAGAGCCTGTTGGTCCCCTCCAGCCTCCATACGATTACATACCTAGACCGTGGGGCTGCCTCAGGCAGTCAGGCACCCATACCAGCCACAGCCTTAAAGGATAGGCGACAAGGTCCGCCCTACAGGCTAGTCTTTCTTCTCTTTTCTTCTCATAGAACCTTAATTAATTATCTTGGTGTCAGCACCTGCGTACTGCTCTGCTGTCCCCTTACAGGCTTTAGGCTTTTCTCGACAATAGAGAGATGTGGCACGGTCTACTGCAAGTGGCCAAAAATAACCAGAAGCAATAGCCTAAATAGCTCCGCGATATAGCATGCAACGAAGTTAGGTTTTTCAACATAGCGACACTACTGCTCCGCTACTCTATAATCGAGGCCCGAAAGTCCGAACAAAGCAACTATAGCATACATCCGGTAGTACATAGATAGATATCGCATATACAAGATGACGCTGGGAAGAGGGTATTTCTACAGCTAGCGGTAATATTAATAGGATTTTCGGTACCTCACATTACAACTAAGAATTATTAAGTACTCCAGCGACGGCTTCTCCCTCATACAGAGAGGTGCTTATAGTGGATAGGAGAATTAGAAGGAGGAGAGTGCAACATTGAAGACATTACCATCGGCCATGCAATATATAGCTTGGGCGATCTCTACTTCGCTCAGAGCCGGCTAAAGGAGGCAGAAACGATGTATCAGCGCGCGCTAGAAGGCTACGAGAAGGCGCTCGGACCGGATCATACGTCGACTCTCAAGGCGGGAGGGGTTCTTGGACGACACCAGCGGCCGCAAGTTGGACATGGCCAAAAACTAAGGACTTACCCATCACAAAAAGTCCTCCATCTCAATGCTCCACGAGTCGGGAACCCATTCGCAGTCAAGATTTCCATCACTGTCGTACCAATAAGTGCAGGAGCTAGAACACGGAAGCAGAACCCCTTCCTTCCAACCACCTCACAATTTTCACAAACGTATCAACTATTATATAGTTTGGTTCTTTGCCATCTTCCTATTCCTCAGTCCTGCCCCGTATATATCTCTGTCAGCCAATCGACTCGTCTACAAAGGTATTGACGGCTGGGTCAAGGCAGACCTATCCAAAGTCGGGCACGTGGATACTTTGAGTAGAATCGGAAGCTGCAACTTCTAGAGCTATAGTTAGCTCGTCGAATCCATATACAATTAATATGAATCTCAAAGTTCACAAACTCACTCGCAACTAGTACCCTTTACATCTAGAAATGCCAAATCCATTCATCCACGACAAATAGTGGTTCTTAACGATAATAATGATAACGACGCAGACGTATATGCGGGACGTCTCGGCCGGGTAGTTGAATCGGGCGTGGTAGGAGTGTAAGTCCCAATGGCTCGTGCGTTCGCCAACCCATCGTACGCGGTGTATTCGGGGCAGGCGGAGGTATGGTTATCGCGATACCACAGGGTAGATCGGCTAGGCATACCAGTCGGTACGTGAGCCAATAGAGCTCCGGGTCCGCTTCGGAGGGAAGGGTCCACATTTTCCGGCGTCGGGGTGGTGCTGCCAAGTCGGGGGCGAGCCATCTCCGGAGGCTAGGGAGGCGGGGGAGCCACGTTTCTTCCAATATATTTTCATCCGGGGGGCTTGGGTCTCAGCGAGGGAGTGGAAATAGGACTCCAGACCGGCATTGTTTTTCGGAGAGCCTTCGATGCTGCTGTCTCGATCTCGTCGAGCGCAGTCTTGATGTTGATGGACACTTGTCCGCCCCTACGTCCGATTCGCGTGTGGCCAGGAAAGAGGGCGGCTACACCGTATATCAGGGTAGGCAGGAAGCCGGCGGTAAAAAGGTGTAGGGCAATCATCGGGTCTAGGCCGCGCGCTACCTAGTTGATGCGTACGGAGAGGCCGGCTACGGCTGCGGCCTTGGAAGGTGGGCCGGATGCGGAGATGGTATTGACGTGAAAAGAGTAAAGCAAAGAATTTAGCGACAAGGGTACCAAGCCTTTTTATTAGTCCGGACTGATAAAAGGCTTGACAAACCTGCAAGTGTCGCTCCTCCTTCTCTTCCTGCCGTAACCTGCCTGCATTAGCCTGCAGCTTTATAAACAGGTCAACCCGAATGCTCATTAAGAGGTAATCGAGCCGCTCAATGTTACAACGCTTATCATAGCTGTGAGGACTTCTGTGTAAGAGGGAGGAAGAAGGAGTGCATGTCTGATTGCACAAAATACAGCAAGAATCGGGAATTGGGTCCAGAAGGTTGAAAGCGGAGATCGCACAAGTGACAACGTAGCGGCTTCCAATTCGCTACACCTTTCAATCCTCCATATAAAATATTGCTTCAGTTTTTATGTGTAGTAAAGAACTTTATTCTTAACAGAAGAAACAGCTGGTACTTTATTCTCGGCGGAAGAACAGGACAAAAGTAGGAGGAACTGGACTAAGTTGCTAGGTAGGAACCCATATAAGGTACCATCTTTACCGAACAGAGCACTGAATATTTTTTTCTAAATAGTTTACCAAGCCCTAACCCTAGTTCCGGCTAAGCCGGAACTACCTTAGATAATTGATAACGCCGTACCATAGTGTTCGATATCACTTGCGGGACAGGGATCTATGTAAAAGCGCCCTTTGAACGTAATTTAATGGGGCGGTGGTAACTTTCGTAAGCGATGCTTAATAGCGCTCTTAGTTGCGGACTTGCGATAGTGACTAGGCTGACTAGGCTAGGCTAGGGAGGCTGGGCTATGAGCTCCAAGATCTATGAAATCAGGTCCTTGGCGGTCAGTGGCAGGCTATGCATGGTATCCGACATCTAGAAAGCTACCTTAGGTACCTTCCTTTTAACTGTGGAATTTGCCCATTTTAATGCACGAAACATTAGGCTCCATTCCGCTCAGGTACCTAATTCAGCGCTTTGGAGCTCTGCGATTTTAATTATACGGCTGCCACGTCGCATTAACGGGCACCTTACATCAACACAGCAGCCTACAACGACTACACTGAAGAAAGAAAAGAGGATGGAAAGCCTAGAGAAATAGCAATTAAATTGAGGAAAGAAAATATCAAAGGTGGGAAAAGAAAAAGGAGTAAAGTATACCAGGCGGCGGTACAGGTAGTGTTGGTAACTGTGAGTTATGACTTTAAACCTAAGTCTTGGGTCAGTTCTAAGTCCCATTCGACTGCGCCGACTTCACCGGCTCATCAAAGCACGCCTTCCTGTAATACTCATCCACCTTCTCATGAAAATCAGAATGCACCCTCCCAATCTTCATCACCCTCAAACAATCCTCTACTGTAAACACCCTACTACAATCCAGTCTCGTCAACGGGCTAATATTCTGTTTCCACTCCTCCATAATCACCTTTCTACTGTAGGAAGGCATACGCGATTTCACCGGTCACACGCGAAGCGGCTACGCGGGAGAGTCTATCTCTTGCTATTAGAATCTACTAGCAGCGCTTCATTGCTAGAATCCAGACTTCGCACTTCTTTTCATAGACTTGCACAAGAAAGGCATGGCACCAGACACTCTGGCAACAGCACATCGACGACGGGGGCACCGCTAATAACTTTACGGGATTTTTACAAGGTGGAGGGTTGGAGTGTGACGAATTATTACAAGCAGAGGAGTATTATTGCTGGGATAGAACAATAGAGTAACAGAGTAGTAGCCGAAAGGTACTGGTAGATTGTGATAGCTATTGCTTGCTGAAGAACCCTAATAACGAAGGCCGGGAGGCCTTCTTATATACTGGTCTTCAGCCTTGTCCCGTGGTCCCGTAGACTCGGGACCCCAGGTCCTATCTAATTGGTCAATCTATCTAAGTCCGTTGATTGGATCGTAACATGGAGGTTGGCCACGGCCACGACATCGAGAGGGTTACGGTGGACTTGGACAGGCTGGTTCACCGTGTAAGGAGACGGGAGGAGGCCTTACGGGAGGAGGAGAGTGAGAGCGAGAGCGGAGAGGAGGGATTTTACCCTTTCTTTTGTCTTTTCCTTTGTTCTACATGAAGACCGCTAGATAGATACCTCTTTGGCATAAAAAGGCCTTGAAACCCAGCCTTTGGTTGAAGGTTGAAAGGATCAACAAGGCCTTCGAGACCAGTGTTACGATCCAATCAAGGATCCTTATGTAAGCTAGACTATTTGACCAATAAGAATGGACCCGAAGAATGGACCCGAAGGCTAGGGTCCTAAGGTCGGGTCTCGAGGACCCGAGACGAGGGACCGGGTCCACGGGTCTGGTATATCGGGTCCAGGAAGACCGGTATAAAGAAAGGCCTCCCAGGCTTCCTGATTACCGGCTTTTCAGCAAGCAATAGCTTCCACAATTCAATAGTACCTTTTGGCTACTACGACCGTTGTTCTATCTTTATCCTAGCGATATACTCCTGTGCTTGTAACGGTTCGTCACATGTTGCTTGCTCATCTATTTGCACACTAGTATTCTGGGATTTTCTGCTACACCCAAGTTTCCTCAGATCAGTTTCCCCAACACCAACCGCTGACTTAACACCATCATCATCATGTCTGGAAGACCGACTGGACAACATGTTGGAGGACTCGTTGGAGCTCGACTCCCGGACACCGCTACCAGAGACCCTGGTACCAACACCGAATCCATGACCGGTGTCGAAGACAATGATGGTCGCAAGGTCAGCGCCGCCGAACTTCGTGAGCGCGAGCTTCGTGACCGAGCCAAAGGCAAGAAGCCGGAGGACCCCATCCCCATCGTTACCGACAAAACCTCTGCGGCCGAGCTTCGCGATATCATCAACAAGTTGAGCGCGAGACTTCTCACTCACCATGCTGTCCGCACTCAGGGACCTCGCCCTGCCAAAATCAAGCTCAACCCGCCTCCCAAGTTCGACGACAACCACGAGACAAAGACATGTCAGATGCACGCACATATTGCGAGGGTGTCGGGGTCGTAATAGACATCAGGAATGACCAATATCTTCCTAGACTGGACGGCCACGGTCATCAGACAGTGATTATCGACGACAGATGCCCAACACCCATGATGAGGTTTACCCCGTTTATCGTCAAACACCACTTGCCATTTGCCCAAATGCAAAACGAATACCCTCCTGCCTTAGATATAAACGGAGAATAATATGGAACTCGTAAATGATCAGTACCATATCACTGTTCCAAACCAGAACCGCCTGCTGATGTCCGAGATAGATATTGCGTGCTCGACACTTCTTCTACATAATCACGATCTTCTGGAGCGAACGCTTCGCCGAAATGTCAACATCCCTCGAGACCCGTTTTGCGAGACCATCCATCTCACCGTAACAATACGCCTCACTACAAGAAACAACGGTCAGTACGAACGGTTAGATGGCGCCCTTTCTTGGGTTAACTTACCCGATGAATTGGTAACCTTCTCCGTTACCTAAAGGCCTCGGAACACAAGGCACGCTCAGACCGACCAACTTGGCGATAACGTCGCCTTGCTGCATGCGGTGGTTTCCCAATCCCACGCGGTCAGTGTCGAGGACGTACCATCGCCTCTCGCAGTATGCCTTTAGGGCAGTCTGGTACCAATCATTCTGAATCTCATGCTTCAGCTGCTCTATTCCTTCGAAATCTGGGACATGGGTGTGATACGGCATCGACGAGATGTTTTCGAAGTCCAAATAATTGTCCGCACACCATCGATCGGTACGCCCCACGTCCCTGATTAGTTTGGGCAGGACTCCGCCAGTAATTGTCATAGCAAAGGCAATGTGGGCGCTTTGGCCGGTTGGGTAAAAGGGGTAAGAGGAAATCATGCGCAGAAATTTGAAATGAGCTTCTCGCATGCGGCCTTGCGACACGATGTCGCTGAAATGGCGATATGGGCTCACGTAGACCGCTCGGCCCAGGATTACGCCTCGCGTCGTGAGCGCGAAAGGGTTTTCTGGAACATCACTCTGCCACATCGTATGAACGCCGGCGCCTGGGATGTCGTGCCATTCTGCAAAATGTTCGCCGATACCCCATTTGCATCCTGTCCCTGTATGTTGCCAATCGGGGACCCAGCTTGGCCACTCACCAGCTTGAGGTTCAGCGTCAACCGCACACTTTCAGGTGCTGCGGCGTGCCTGAAGGATGATGTCAAGATTTGCCTGCTGGCGTAGTCGACTTCCTCTTTTTGATTATGGCCCTTGCTGTATTGGTAAAGACCATCTTGACATCCTTGGCGTAATCAACTTGGAGATAGCGCTTTCCCATGTTGAAATCGCTTAGCCCGAGAAACGCATACACCTTGTCTCTCGGGTCGGTTGCCTTCCTTCCTCTGAACATGGCGAGGAGCTGTGCCAGGCCCCATTGAGCAATGGGCGTGAACCTTTCACCGCCAGGCTCTGTGAAGCTCTCAAATATGGCGAGGTACGGTGCTAGGAACCATCGAACAAAAGGCCTGGACGTTCCACCGATATGCTGTATTTAAAGTCTTGAATAAGGCGGCCGATCGAGCAGTGGTCGCGGGCTTTTTACCGGGACGCTGTGTATACTTCGGGAGCATGGCCAGATATGGTGCCAGTTCCAACTGAAAAGTGGGCATCAAGATATCGAGTATACAGAGAAACGATGCTAGGAACCATCGAATGAAGGGCGGGGTCATTGCACCGATACGCTGTATGAACGTCTTGAATAAGGCGAAATATAGTGCTCGTATGGATCGAGAAGAAGTGGTCGTGGGCTTTTCACCAGCACGCTGTTTGAACCTCTCGAGCATGGCCAGATACGGAGCCAGTTTCAACTGAACGGTAGACGGGTGCTTCTCACTTGCCAGCTGTGTGAACCATTCGATTGTGATGAGGACCTGTGCCAATGCCCATTGAATAGTGGACGCGGGGTTTTGACCGGCATGATGTTTGAATGACCTGACCGTTGCTACGACCAAGCAGCGTGATCAAGCTGGTCAGCCGAATGGTATACAGGATAGCAAAGGCGTTAACAATAGCACTTACCATTCCAGTCCGCGGGTATGTTCATATCTGCAGCTAGCTCTATACCTCCAACAGATGGTTTATGACGCTGATAGATGGCGCCAGCTTTCAGAGCCCGAGAGTACCATACCGCTGCGTATTTGACAAGGTCCCAAGAGACAGAAAATTCGCCAACTATCACACATCCATTGCGGCTGGGAAGCATTTCCTGGACGATCCAAATTCGCTTAAACCAAGGGCAATCATAAAACTGGGTGAAAGCATCCCAGGATGCAACGTCAGTGAACGGGATACTGTCACACGGACATTCGCCGGCGACATTCATCAGTCAAACTGCCGACCTGAACTACCGACAGAATGCCACACGGACATCCGCCGGCGACATTCATCAATTAACCGCCGACCGGAATTACTGACGGGCAACTGAACGAAGGCTGGCATTCAGGAGATCTACTTGTAGGCAGATGAACTTGATAGACTCGCGCCGATGCCTGGCACACAGGGCTCGATACGTACCAACCTTGTTTGGTATAAGAAGGTTTTAGGGCCCAACCTTCTCATGGAGATTAGTAGGATCAACAAGGTCTTCCGAGACCAAAGATTATCAGCTGAATTGAACCTCCTTATTCCAAGCCCAGAAACACTGACCTTGTTACAGATAATCTTCTTCCCTCTCGAACTACCTACCACTTACCATACACACACATGCTGCAGATGCGCCTGCTTCGCATAAACTACCAGACCCAAATTGGCTTGCATTTACGCTGCGGAAACTCGATGTCGATGGAGAGACACTTCTTATATACCCAGACGACTTCGGTTGGCCCACGTTTAGGGAAACGCTAGGCATCAAAAAGCTTGCCTACCATTTATCCATCGGCAAAGCCATCAAACAATTCAGGGAGACCAGCACGCTCTACCTCCAAGAAAAGAGAGACATCGACCTTCCGAATGTCCGCCTAGTGCAACTCCAGCCATCAAGCTAGATCCCCTGAATCCTTCTGAGCTGACAAAAATGTCAAAGAATCTGTCGACTATAGGTACGTGATCGGGATTGAATTCGGGTCCAAAAGTCGGAAGAGGAGAACGAATGTGCGTGGAGTGGTGTGATGTCCGTTTCTATTATATCCACAATCTACAAATAGTTGCCGCTTGTTCTCATTCAATTGGGGTATATCTAACCGCGGGAACTACACTCTACCTAATAGCCCCTGAGCTGTCCTTCGATCGGCTACGTATCACTTGCATAAATTTGGGGTGGTAGGTAGCTTACGAAGGATGGGTTTAGGGAGTTTTGGAGGGATTTGTGGAGGAAGGAAGGATAAGAGTAGTTACTGATTTGGGGTGAAATGGGCAAGACAGGTCAGTCATTTTCGGTCATTCTCGGTCATCTTCGGTCAAAGTCTCTACGGCCACGGTTAGTTTACCAGTTGGGGCGAATGTCAAGACAGACTGTTGACCATTTTGGTCAACAACATGTATGCACGCACATGAGGGACGTCAGTGTTGGGCAGTCAAGATGATATTGGGGAGGGGGGAGAGATCATGGTCATTCGTGAGATCATGAGATGAGGATATCGGACCAGCCGATGGCTTGCCTCATTGTGTAGAATCCGTGCTCTGCGTGCTTTGTGATATGTCCGTCCTAGACTTTCCACCGTCACCGCACGCCGCCGTCATCATTGCCTGTGCCATGTCCTTCGAACAACTCCTTTTTGACCTCTGCCGCCAGTTCCTGTCTCTGCTCCTCCATCAGTTCCTCCTTGATCTCCCGTCGCATTTCGTCCATCAAGTCTTGTCGCATATCGGCCCATAACTGCGACTGCTGCTCCTCCGCCTTCTCCACCACAAGCTGCTGCGTCTCGCCAAACAAGTTGTCCTCTAATTCAAATTGTACATTCTCTATGTCAGTGTCGATTTTATCTTCCACATGACCGACGATGTGCTCCATTTCCTCCGTATCGTATCGGCATGGAAGACAGTGTTCGCCCCGAACAGAGTCGGCCATCATCTTTTCAAGGTGTTCGAGGCGACTTTGCTGATCGTCGTGGCTCTTGGCTAGTTGAGCTAAGGTAGTGAGGATGCGCTTATCGGTGGTTGAGGGAGACGGGGATTCACTTGTACGTCGACGTTTGCGGTCTGAGAGGCAGATGTGTAAGTGGCCAAGGGAGAACGATTATTGAGATGTACGACGACCAGGGGGACTCCCAATACGATAAGAAGCAATAGGGAGTAAACAATAAAGATTAGAGAGTAAACCACGATCAATTCTTGCAGGAGGAAAGATTATGAAAGGCTAACTCGAGTTGGAGTTATCCTCTAAGCCTGCCTCTTAGGATATAAGACTAAGCAGTTTAGTAACCGCCTTATTCCCATAACCTGCTCGCGCTGCAGAATTGCGACAACGGCCTGCCCAATAAAGTCGAGCGTACAAGCGGAGATGGGACCGTTCCCGGAGTCATAGATGGCAGCGCTGCGGTTGAAAGGGGAGATGGGGAAAAGACCTCTGTCCAGAGCCTGAAGCGATGTTAGGAAATGCCATCAAAGAGAACACGGCGACAGACAGATACTCACCCAATCCAACCACATATTCGTCGCCAACCCCGTCCAAGTGAATCCCAGATTCTTCGCTGCCAACTCCTCCAGATAATCGACCGTCTCCTTCTTTGCCACCATATACGGCAACTGCTCGACGACGGGGTGCGAGATCTTGCCTGGCCTGGTGTTGAACCCGAATTCGGACGGAATGAAGCGCTTCATGCCAGCTGCAACAGCTGCATCCGCTAGGAACTTCTGGTTACCGGCCTCGGAGGTTGCGATGTTGCAGATTACGGCATCTTGACCAGCAAAGGCCTTGGTCAAAGACTCGAGCGATGACAGGTCGGCCGTGCGGACTTGGACTTCGGCTGGGAACGTGGATGTCGAGGATTCACGAGTGACGGCTGTCACGGTGAAGCCGGAGGAGAGGAGGGCTTGAGTTATGTGATATCCGAGGTTACCGGAGGCCTGCAATGTGTTAGAGTTTGCTTTTGGCTTGTGGGACATCACCAAGCGAAGTCGGTGAAGGACTTACACCAATGATGGCAATGTTTTTAATGGTCATGGCTGATGAAGGGTGCGCAATAGTCTGGACTCATTCAAATCAACAATGACAAGCGAACGACCCGCCTTCTCCTTTATACTTTTGCTTGACACACCCTTTCACACCATGGTCGTTATCCGTCTGGGAAGAATCGCGCCATCGATGCAACCTCAAACTACAAGCCGTGCTATACTGGTAATATAACAGACCTGCCAACACCGAACCAAAACCTCGGGTTCCGAATTCTGCCCTTTCTCATTAGCGGGACTAATGCTTACCGTAGCACAGATGGCGGAAAGGCGCTCTCAAGCGGCCGCTGTGCTGACCGCATGCCGAATGTCAGCACGTCAACCGCAACCCGGCGCGGGGAAAGGAGTCTCCATGAGAGGCGTGAAAGACACTCGGTAGATCTAGGTAGTGTACCTAAGGAGATGACCGCGCTTTATTTTCTGACAATAACACCTAACTGACGAGCATTCCGTTTTCACCCACTGGGTTGAGGTGATGACCGACTACCTTCTGTCCTTTTGAAAGGAAGGAGGACTCCGTCATTCCTCAATTTACGTTTCTCCGCTATATCAGCCCGTATCTTTTCTATCATCTTCGAATGTGAGGGATGCGACGAAGGATCAGGCGTGAACCGGGTATGGTCCCGAACCCACTCCCTCTTTTCCTCGATCTCGAGTGGCCGCGAGCAATGCAAGCTGACGTGCAAGCCCACCATCCATGCGGCTTCCTCCGGCGGACCACCATAATACGGCCTCTCACGTGAGACAATCCTCGCTTTGAAAATATCATCGCGCAAGCCCATAAGCCAGGGATGAATAGCTGCCCGCCGAGGTCACAGTTAGCAAAGCCCAAACCACCAGCTGAAAGAGACACGATTGTCGACTACTTACCGCTGACAAAGTCACGCACCGTGACGAAATCTTCTTCGCTACTGCCAGCCGTGACCACCAATTTCGGGTCTTGCTTGTACTGAAGCGGTCTGTCCTCTCCACAGCACCTGATGAGAATCTCCTCGCCCGAGTCCTCCGTCCAGGTACCGTCCTCCTTCTTTTGCAAATCCCACTTCCGCCGGACGTCGTCGTTAAGATCTCCGTACTTGACCCGCTCTTGTTGGCCGCGGATAGGTGCAGGGCCATCACCACCTTGACCATGATGCGTAGTATGGTCCTCCGCACTAGCGACGGACTCCCAGGTTGCGCCATGGTGGTACTCATGCCACTCCGCCCAATCGCGTTCCCATCGTTCTCCTTCGAGGTCAAAAACCGAAACCTCAAGAGACGAGATCTTTGGTTCGGTGAGGGGCAGCTGCGAGATCTCGTGCCACGTGCCGGTATCTGGATTGAAAAATGGTTCCAGATCGTCCTGTGCGCCCTTCGCATTCTTCATAACGGAAATGGCGGTAGGGAAGATACCATCGAATCGCCAATAGAGTCGCTGGGAGGCGGGAGTGTAGATGACGCGGCTAACTCCGGCGTCTTGGAGTTCTTTGAGAGAGGGAAAGGGACGCTCGTCCGAAGATCTGGATGGGTCCATGGTTATAGGGGATGATTGAGGTTGCGTTGTTGGGTAAAGTGAATTTGGGATGGGAAGAGTTCCGGTGCCAGGTGAGACAGAGGCGGATAGATAGGGTTAAATACTCGATCGGTGTTAATGCCAAGGCTGATTGTGGCCTGTATGACAAGGGGCGGGTACATCGAGTTGCTCCCGTACGTAGTGGTGAGTGTAACGTAGGCTGCATGCGAAGGAGGGACGTACCGTATATATTTGAAGAACTTCGAGACAAATCTTATAAAAACGCCTATAGGTAAATACAACCCGACCCTGAAGCACTGTAGGAGATAGGCCTAGCGGTTGTTCATATGCATAGCCCATGGGAGGACTCTGCGAGCGTTGGTACATTAGAGTAAACGACCAGAACACCAAGAAATCACGACGATGATAACAAAGGAAAATCCAAAGAAGAGAGATTGTAAGGAGATAAAAGATCAAACAAGAAAGAAATCCCTCTTCTCCGCCGTATCGGCAATTTCCCCGTCCATGATCCCATCGCAATACGCTTCCCCCACGAGCGTATATGTGTTCTCCCCATGTTCCGGCGCCGGCCTGATGACGTAGGCAACTCGGTCGCCGTAGAAGACGACGACGAGGTCGCGGGGCTGTGCATCCTTAGGACCCATGCCTAGGTAGCCTTTTTCTGTTAGGTAAGGGCGTTTACCGATCATACGTGTTAACCGGCTCATGTAGCCTGAGCGGAAGAGTACGTCGATCGCCATTCTCATATGAGACACCTGGTCTGTTTCCGGGTCTATATCCCTCAAGAGCTGCTCAAACTGCCTAAACTTCTCGATGTCCCTTGATACTGCCCTCCTCCCTGACCACCCATCTTCCATGATATCCCCAATGGGCGTACGCCATAGGGCCTCTTCATGTCGTAATGCGTTGCGGTAGACTGGGAGGGTTTTGCTGTACGACCCATGCCACAGAGTTTTCATCGACTCGGCAAACACTATCCAGCTCATGTTTTCAACGACAATCGGCAAACAGTCTCCTGTTGCCTCGACGATATTAATAAGATATCCCCTAAGTCCAAGGACATTGGAGTTGGAGGTTGGGACAATTGCGGGTTTGGAGCTGTTCCTAGAAGGCGTATAAGGTTGATCCACCACAAATTCGCCCTCATAACTCCCAGCCAAGTTGTTTCTCCAATCTGGTACCCAGGTTGGCAGTGGTACTCGGTTTAGGAGCTCTTCCTCCATGTTATCAGGCTCAGTCTTGGGGAGTTGTGCATATCGTAGGACGGAGAGAGGAGGTGGGGAGCCGGGTTCCGGATTTGGTCGTCCTCTCTCAATGATGGCTCTTGCTACTTCTGTTAGCACCTCCGCAGTGCTCGTCCCGGAGTAATCAGGAATAATGCCCAGCTCATCAACATCTGTTGCTAAGCCGAGTAGCCCGTATATCCTATCCCGATAGCGTGTGGTGTAGAAGTTATTGTCACCCTGGCTGTACAACAGCCCCAGCAAATCCTGTAGCGAATACCTGATCGAGCGTATGCAATCTGCTCGAAGGGTCAAAATGATTTCAAATGGAAATAGGAAAGGAGGCGATTGGCAGATCCACCCACGATCGTATGTGTCTCCCCAACATTTCAGCCTATCGGCTAGTACGGGCGTTTCGCAAAGCGTTCCGCAGGAGTCAAAAAGGTTTGTCTGATAATTTTCATCGATATCATGAGGGCTGCCTCGCTGATCACGTTCTCGCCGCAAACAATGGACAACTGGTTGCACAGGCAAAATTCTTGTATAATCCAGACGCGCGAAAACCAGCCTCTGGTCTGCCATTTACCCAGTTTTTCGTAAGAGTTGATACGCTCGTAGAGGTCGATTGCCTTGTCGGTGATATCGATGAGCCAGGGTTGCGCCGCCTCAATATCAAGACTCAGACTAGCATCTTTCAGAGGCCTTGTTTGTGCTTCATTCAACCACATCTGAAAGATTTGCGACCACGTATCCACCACTTCATCCGAGTGGTCATCCAATGGCCCAAGCCAAGCCAGGACCATATGTGCCGCTGAGTAGATATTCCTCATTAGCTGCACTTGATGTGACTTTTCGCCGTCGGAGTCTTGGTTGATGCAGATTTGGTCGATCCACAGGATGGCTTTGAGGCCATCGGAGAGGAAAAGAGCTCGGAGATGTCGCAAGCAGATATCCAGTGAGGCGGTAATTGGGAGGCTGAGTTTCCCGCATGCGCGGCCTCCGTCGTAATTGAGCGGATCTTGCATCCCGGGCCCACTATCCGTCGTCTCGGAGGGAAAGTTGACGACTGAGATCTCGTGAGTTTTCTCGTTTTCACCCCATGCGTACGAAAGAGCGTAGTATTTTCCCGTTTCGCCCAGGGGCCTGGAGTAAATGCGGCATTCGAGATCATCGGTGAAATTCTGAGCCGGATAAAGTTCGAGCAGCCGGATGCTGGTAGAGGGGTCGCGGAGTGGCACCAAATCGTAAGTGAACGGCGTGCCTTGGCGAGCTTGGGTATTTGTTCCTATGATGTCGGTCTGTGCCGTATCGGCCATGCGGGCTGGGCTCTGTTGCCACACTGAGATAAAAAGGGCTGTAGGTAAAATGGAGAGCACACGACAATAGTACGTGACGGCCTTTCGAGAAAGAGAAGGAAGTTACCGTGACGAGAAATGTGGTAGAGTAATGGAACTGATCAGGAAGCCGAATCCGAATGGAAATCTCCTCACAGCGTTCTTGGTTGCGATACGGCGTGACACTGTTTGGGCATAAACACCCTTATGCTGTCTCCAACTAAAATTACCTCCCGCAAGCCCGAAAGTCTTCCAATCGGTCTTCGCCTTCTGTGAACGGGTGGGTGCAGGCTGACTGGCTGTTTGACAACTCACCTGAGGAGGTTCATGGCGACCAGTCAATGCCTGTGCATGGGTAACTTTCGGAGCGGCGGCGGCGGCGGTAGTGTAGCCTCCGTCTTCACCCAATTCGTTGATTGCATGTGCTGGAGGGAACATCTCCAGCATCAGTATTAGCGGCGAGGGCTTCAAGCTCCAATTGGGTCTTGGGCTCTGGAGGCAATGGTCGGGGTATACGGGGAGTCGTCGGTCTCTGAGCGCGACATGATTGGTGATGATTTTGGATTTTCTAGGAGTAAAAGAAAGTGATTTGCAATTGTTTACGGGTACCGAAGAAGTGAACTTGTGTTCATCGCTGTTTGTATGGCAAGGAATTGGACAGGGACGATGAGGGGTGACGTGAGGATTGGTGAGGGGGAACAACCGATAAGATAAGCGCTATCGGGCTGCCACTCCCTCCAGTCCCGTCCTGTCGCGGCTTCTTCCCGCATTGACTCCCATTCTTGTACCACCTTTCTTAAACTACTGGACAATGGGAAACTCGTGATCCTGTTCGCTTCCCATATATTAATTTTTCGTTCAAGCCATGGGGGTTGTTTCTGAAAGGGATCTGGATGACTCACCCCAAACTCCGCTGCCGTTTCTCGAACCGGTTTCATAACCTCTGTCGTCGGCCCGGGTGTGACGTTCCACGTACACAGCAATCTATGTAACTGGAAGGTGTGGTAAGCTTTTGGAAGGTGTGCACGACACAAGTATAAGTCAGCTCACCTCGCCGCCCTACCTATCTCTGTCAAACGCTGGCATGATTTCTACCCTCCCATTTTGGTCTCCAGCTACTATTTCAACCTACACCTCCGGCTACCCCAAGCTCAACTTTCCCACACCTAAACCCATCATGGATCAAGTTCAACCTGAAGCGAATCCCGAGCCCAGGGCCTTGACACCCATTGAAAGTGCAGAACCCAACAATTTGCAGTACACCGACGACGAGGGCGTCGCACGCAGTATCTACCTCCCGCAGGGCACCATGCACACGGCTTGGGATCACCTGGAGAACGAGCGATGGGATGAGCTTGCCAAGTATGAGCCGTACAGTAAGTTGTGCACTCCTCCATCTCTCCCACCCTGGCTCGGACAGACTTATCCTAGCTGATGGACAATATCCTTGTAGCGGATCAAGGATATACTAAGGAAGATTTCAAGAAGGCTCGGGAGCTGAGAGAAAGAAGGCTTGCAGAGAAGTCAGATGTCGTAGAGTAGGGAAAGGTACATGCCTCAGCCCGGCCGCCACATATACAGAGAGAGACTCATTTACCGAATCAACGTTTTGGTTGTTGCCCGTCAAGTAGGGTGAGTAAATCGAGAGATAGCAATGACAAAATGAATCAGTACTATCTCTGAGGGCATGATCTCCAGAATCTCATTACTTACCTGGTTGATTCCGAGCGAACCGCGAGCCGCGAGCCGCACCTTCCTTAACATACTTACCAGTCAGTTCGGGCCCTCTGGGGTTGGCGGCAAGCGGGCGATGAGATCAACTGATAGTCCTCGTGCAGACATCGACAAAGTTTGCGCTTGACAAACCATCCTTCAGGCTCGACCATCACTTGTAGGAACTTGAGCTATTAGCTTTAAACTGCCTTGATGAATTGGCTTTCTCCGAGCGGATGTCATATAGCTTCCTCACACCATCAATGGACTCGAAAGACAATCATCACTCAAGTCCCTACGAGTTATCGGTACCTTACACTCTGACGCCTCGAGATAGGTGGCCAGGTAGTCCGCTTTCAACACCCGAATATACACCGGCAATTAGACAGTCCTCCCAAGGGCCATGCATATGAGCAACCGGAAGGCCTAGCTCAAGTAGTGCTTCAAGGCCTCAAGGGTTGAGCTGGGTTTGCTTGGTCCTTCATAAGCTCTGCATCAGCCGGAATCAAGTACATACGGCCATAGATAGTGGAAAACTCGGGATCCCGTCCGCTCTCCCATAGATAAGCCACTAATCGCCTGACTAGTAGTTGGGTCGGTGACGACCAGCGAATCCCAGGTGCTGTATGTTTTTGGTTCGTGATCTACTTTTTGGTGTTTTGTTAGTGGGTTCCTTGTCTTATCAGACTTATCGCGCTTATCAGTGCAGGCGGGAATGCCCTTCCATGGCTCGGCTGTCTTCCTGCATTTCCCCGTTCCGTCATCACTGCACCTCCTCTTCTCCTTCACAACCATTTTCTCTTCACACGTCGCCAAAATTGACCGAGTCATTCTTTGCAAATTGTTTCCTTGAGAAAAAAAACTTAGCATGCCAGTACCACGCCATGACCCTATCCGCAATGGCCTGCCATTTGTGATGCGGTGCGATGATGGTTCCTGCGACAGGTCGCGCGTGCCTGCTATCCATTGGCCATTTCGCGAAGAGGTTTAGCTCCCGGTGATGCGCGAAGCATTTTCTTTGCTGCCTAATCTCCTCTTCCTGCTCACAACATTCAAATACCTCGTTCATGTCCTGATCAGAAGGACAACTCCAAACCTATGCAAGCTTGGGATATTTCGGCGACTGCCATAGTGACGACAGCGAGCGGTTAAAATGGACAGCAAACCTCTTGAAGTGTGACAAGGGCTGTGATCAGGGCTTGGAACAGTAGTTCAAATTCAGCTAATAAACTACTTTGGTCTCGAAGGCCTTGTTGATCCCTCTCGAC
>MU859427.1:0-18263 GCA_033297205.1 Pseudoneurospora amorphoporcata
CTTGTTGTGAACCTTTTGGCTTCACCGAACAGCACTGATAGTCTTTACCTTCAGCTATCTCACTTAGGCAGATCAGACTGCCGTTCGTCACACTTTATAAAGTCCTCTAAGGGGTGTTATAAGGGTTTGTAGTACCCTTTCTACTTAATATAGACTTTCTTATTCGTCGGGGGACCGCCTACGCACAAGATTTTCTCTACGAAGTATTCTTCCTCCCCTTCTATTAAAACTAGAGGCGGTTAATAGTCTACCGTAACTTGCCTTAGTAGTGGGTCGTCTGTAGCCTTCCGAAGGAGGTTAACGTGGAAGATATTATAAACGTTGTTCGGTAGACCCGTAAGTTCTACAACTAACGGGGAGAGAACTCGAGAAACCGTATATTTCGCGTATAACTAGTCTAGTTTCTTCTTAGGTCTCGGGGAGGCGTAGTTCTTAAGGTTTAGCCAAATTTTATTACCTATTTAGAACTTTTCTACTAGCTAGCGAGTGCGGTTAGCGTACTTCTCTTATTTTTATATTGCTACGGCTATAGTAGTTTGATAAATGTCCGTAATTTGTATAAGCTTTTCGACGAATTGCTAAGCCCGGACGTTAGCAGGAATACGGGAGTCTTTAGTAGACTCGGGGATGACTAGTACTACGGTTTTTGGGTCGAAGCCGTATACGGCGAAGAAGGGAGATATGCTAATTGAAGTATTAATACGGCTATTAATCGCTAATTAAGCTATTAGGCACTACTCGTACTAATCGTCTTAAGCCTAATTAATATATACTTTTAAGAAAGCTTAGACCTCTTAATTTATTTTTTCTAGTCCGCCGTCTATTTGGGGGTGGTAGGCCGTACTAAGTAATTATTTAATACTAATGTAATAAGGGTAGTAATCTAGGCTTGGAATAGTAGTTCAATTTAGTTAATAAATTACTTTAGTCTCGAAAGCCTTATTAATCTTTTTAACTTTTAAGAGAAGGTTGGGCTTTAAGACCTTCTTATACTAAAGGGAATCGGTACGTACTTAAAGTACGTATTAAGCCTTGTCGCCTAAGGCTTTAAGACATCTATTTAGTAGTCTATATACGTATGGATCTTCCTAAATGCCTTTATTTATTCTCTATCTTCCTTTTAGCGCTATCCTTTATCCGGGCGCGCTGCTTCTTACTTAGTTAGCTGTAGTTGCTTTTAGGATAATTGTAGCCGAGGGCTCGGCCGTAGGTCCGGCCGCGGGTCCGGCCGAGGGTCTAGCCGCGGGTCCGGCCGCGGGTCCGGCCGAGGGTCTAACCGCAAGTTTGGCCGCGGGTCCGGCCGAGGTGGGTATTGTAGCCGGAGGCTACTAAGTATTTTGAGGTTAATACTAGGCGTTAAAGCTCTATTAAGTCTTACAATCCTAACCCCTAAATTATAGGTAATATCCGTATAATATCAACTCCCCCTTCTTTAAGGCTCGCCCCAAGCCGAATATACGTTAGCTTCCGTAGAGGGGTTAGTTCGTTAGGACGTTAGAGTCCTGTAGTTTGTTTAGGTATCTTACGTAGAAGGCGATAATTTAAACTTTAGTTCCGTTAGTATAGAAGTGTTCCTATAACTCCTATATAAGATTATTAGTTTTATTCTAACCTTCTTACTTAACTCGATATAATACTTTGGATTTAGCCCTTATAGAATCTACAATCTTCTCAACCTAATAGTCTTCTAATACCGCTAGGGCTGCCTCTCGCAGGACCTAATTAGGGTCGGGGATCTCCCGATTGCTAACGCGGTAGGGTTCTAATAGCGAGACGTAGAAGGAGTTGTAAATTCGCTATATTTTAAGTAAGGTTAACCGGATAGTAATAGGGGAGATTACTTATAAAATCTTGAAGGGGCTATAGAGCTTTTTATTAAGCTTCCTAAATAGGCGCTTAGTTTTAATATACTTACCGTTTAGTATAACTAATTGTCCTACCTCGTAAACCGGTACCTCCGTTCGTTTTTTATCCGCCTACTCCTTTATCTTCTAACGGGCGCAGTCGAGATGTTTGCGGGCGGATTCGTAGATTTAAGTTATTTAGTAGGCGTAGAGACGACTCTTAGGGTTACGAAGAGCGCCGTTAGGGGGGTTGTGTAAAGTAGGGTAATAACCGTAGTTAGCATAGAACGGGGAGATGCCAATCGACGACGAGATAGTATTATTGTATATAAACTCGGTAATGGCTAGCAAATCTTCCTAATTACTTATTTCGTAGTTGACGAAGGTACGAAAATAAACCTTAAAGATTTAGTTGAGCCGCTCAATCTAGCCGTCGGTCTAAGGGTAAAACGCTATACTCATACGGCTTTTAATACCGACGAGCTTTAAGAAATCCTTTTAGAAGTGAGCCGTAAACCTTGAATCGCGGTCGGAAATAATATCTAAGGGTACTCCGTACAATCGCCAATAGGAGCGGGCGAAAATCTTAATAAGGTCTTTAGTCTTCTTCTCCCCTACCTTGAGAGGGATAAAGTGCGCTATCTTCGTAAAAAGGTTTATTATAACCTAGATAGAGTCGTAGCCGTTAGAAAGGAGAAGGTTTGTAATAAAGTCTATAGCGACTAATTTCTAGGGGATATAGTAGAGTTCTATAAGCTGGAGTAGACCGTAAGGTAAGTGTCGAAGCGGCTTGTTTTGTTAGCACTCCTAATAGCCTCGAACGTATTCGCGAACTAACTCCTCTATTTTGGGCTACTAAAAATTTCTTATAATGAGCTCTATAGTTTTATCTATTCCTATATAACCGGCGACCTTAGTATCGTATTCGGACGTAATAATTTCAACTTGTAGGCCTTCGGGGACTTAGAGACGGTTCTTTCGGTACAATAGGTCGTCGAGCTTTTCAAAGTCCTTATCGTTATCCTTACTAAATTATTCTATATAAGTAGGGTCCGATATTCTAGCTTCTTTGAGCTGCCTAATGAACTCGTTATTCTAATGCGAGGTTAAAATACTATAAAGCCTTTCTTTAGACAAGAGGAAATTGCTCCCTTTAGAGTGTGAGAAGTGTTTTTCTTGCAAGACCGACGTAATTGGCTAGTCTTTACCCCCTCCCTTCTTAAGTTTGAAACTTTCCTAATGGGAAAGGGTATTAGCTTTGGAATTGAAGTAACCCGGACGGTAGTTAATAATAAACTAAAAATTAGCTAGCTAAATAGCCTATCGTACTTACCGTTGGTTAAGGACCTTCGCATGGGTAAAATAAGCCAAGTTTTGGTAATCGGAGAAAACTTCGATTCTATACTTAGCTCCTTCAAGGTAAATCCTCCAGCGATCGAAGCTGTCGACGATAGCCAAGAGTTCTTTATTATAAATTTCGTAGTTCATTTCGGCAGGCGTCATTTTCCTCAATTGAAAGGCGACGGGGTGAAGCTTGCCGTCGGCCTTCCTTTAGGAAAGAATAGCGCCGATTCCGAAATTTGAAGCGTCAGTTTCCATAACAGCGGGTTCGGCTAGGTCGAAGTGAGCTAAAACTAGCGCTATTGTAAAGGCTTCCTTTAGGTTCTTAAAGGCTTTTGCTATTGGCTCGGTCCATTTCCAAAATTTCTTGTCCAATAAGTTTCCTTTCGAGAGAGCTTAGGCGATTATAGAAAATCCTTTAATAAACCTTTAGTAGAAATTAGCGAACCCTAGGAAGAATTATAATTCCTTAAGCGTTGTAAGCTATTTCCATTCTAAGATGCTCTTAACTTTGTCTTCAGCTATGCCAATGCCTTGGGGAGAGATAATATAACTTAAGAACTCGACTTTAGTAACTCCCTATTTGCACTTTTGCGGGGCAACGGCAAGATGGTTATTAGTGAGCCGTTTCAAGACTTCTAGTACTAGGCGATCGTATTCTTACTTAGTGTTAGCGTAGATTAAAATGTTATTTAGGTAGACGAGCACTCCTACGTCTAGAAGGTCTATAAACAAGTGGTTTATTATGGCCTAGAACGTAGAGGGAGCGTTAATTAAGCCTATAGGCATAATAACGTACTCGAAAAGGCCGTATTTACATCGGAAGGCGGTTTTCCACTCGTAGCCTTTAGCCATTCGAACGAGGAAGAAGTTTAATTTAAAGTCGATTTTCAAGAAGATTTTGGCCGTTCTAAAGGCATATTGAAGTTCCGTAATGAGCGGGATGGGGTATCTAACGGGAATAGTCATTCTATTGAGGATTTAGTAATCGACTACTAGTCGGAGGGGATCGTTTGGATCTTTCTTATCGACGAATATAAGGGGTGCGCTGTATAATGAGGTGGATTTTCTTATTCGTCCCGAATTCAATATTTTCTCGAGTTAAAGTTTGAAGGCATCGAGTTCGCGGCTACTTATTGCGAAGAGGGGCCTATAAGGCGGTATTTCCCCTTCCTTTAAGTTAATTTTGTAATCCTAAGGCTAATAATCCGGTATTCGTATCGCCGCTTCCTCGCTTATGATGGGGAGGAATTCTCGGAACTTTTCTAGCACTATTACAATTGTAGCGTCGATTTTAGTTTGAATGCTAGCGATAGCTTTAGTAGGGGGAAGTTTTATAACGATAGTACTAGTGCAATTCTTCTAATAGTATTTTGAAGAGAATTTAATTTCCTATATTTTATTAAAGAAGTAAGTAAGCTCCTGTTGGAGTAACTACTAGTGTAGGAGGATAATATCGCATTCGTTATTTATTTTGGAAAGCTCGAAGTTTAAGCGGGTGTAGTAGTCTTTTTAATGCCGTAGAACGAGGGTATTAATATAATAGCGGCTACCTATTAAATCAGCTTCCGCGTTGAATCCTATAAAGCTACGAATATTGGCTCGTTTAAAGAGGGGGAGCTTCTATACGCGAGCTTGGTAGAAAGATATAATTGGGATCGAGCTTCTCGGGTTTAGGAGAATTCGAACGGGGTGTTCCTTATTATTATAAAGTAAAGTTATTCGTATAATCAGTCGGGGCCCATATTGAGGTTTTGGGTAGGGTTTCTTCTGTAGGGAATTTAATTTATTATCGAAGTTATTAATATTTAGCCTCTTTAGGGAGTAAACGACGGGGTTAACTAATCTTATAGGGTTAGACCTGTGATGTGCTGTGCTGCACTGACCGCACATGTGCTGTGCCGACTAGAGCCCAGAGCTCTGCGTTCGCGCACATCAGCTATGTTATGGTTACGTGCAGCCTTACGTGCGCGCGCACGGTCTGGCCGTAGGGCTCTCGCCCATATAGCCAGACCTCCGCGCACACTTCCTCCTTCCTCTCCTTATGCAACAACGCATATCTCACCATACCCTATACGGTGCCTTTCGCCCCGTGATAGTTTGTTGCATTTGCCATTGCGCTGCGCGCGCCCATTTAACAAGAGGGAAGATTGCTCGCATTTCGATCGTAGCAATCAGTATTCAAGACTCAACTCTGTGCGTTCCCGACTCTAGTCGCGAACCTAGCCGTTGAGCTAGGTAAAACACCAAGCCGAGCATTATTAAGATCGTTCGCACTCTCTTTCTCCCCCTCATACCTGTACGGCGTATTAGATCTAGCGATCAATGTCCAATTCTATCGCTCCTAGAGCCTAGCTAGTAACCGACAACTTTATCGCCATTACGGTTGTTAGCGCCATCGCAGCAGCTGCTGGCTCAGAACACCAAGACGACTTGACGGTTCTCGCTTAAGCGCTCGAGGGCTTCCATCGTCAAGCGATTGAAGTCTCAATCCCTATCGCTCAGGCATACAGTTTTGCTAACCTTCCCGTTTTTCAAGCTTTCTTTTCCGCTTTCTGTCGCCTGCTCCGCGACGACGTGGTCGCTGCCAAAGCCGACGCCCGCGATTTTGAGGAAGACTTTATTACGGCTAAGGAAGAGGTCGTCCGCCTTGAGACTCGCGTTCGAAATTTCAGTTACGAGGTTGCCCGCAAGGAAAGTAATATTGCGACTATTCGTGTTCAGTACCTACTCGCTATTCAAACTAGCACGAAGGATTACGAGTAGTAAGTTAAATCACTCTACGACTAGATCGCCACTCTCAAGAAAGAACTCAATAACTTCCGCGCCTCGTCCTCTGCCGCCTTTCAGTCTTAGAAGGACCGGCACTAGCGGATCCTCCTCGACCTCCGCTCGCGGCTCTAAACCCCTCCGTCCCCGAGCCCTAGCTCCTGCCCTCTGCCTCCCCCCAGCGTGCTTGACGACGACGATACTATGAGTGCTAGCGAGAATGGCAGCGGCTATAGGTCGGTGTCGCGTATTATTATCACCCCCGCCTTTAATGGTAAGGGATCGTCGATCGAACGTGCCGCTAAGTATCGTGCTTAGCGCATGCGTGTGAAGCTGGCTTGGGTGGACGAACCTAAGATCTTTGCTAACGAGCGCTCTAAGTTTTCCCTTATCGCCCGCTCCATCGAAGGCGTCCCGCTCGAGGCCATCGAGGCCGAGTTGAATAAGGCCATCCTCGGCGAGCCCTGTAAGTGGGCTACGGCCCTTGAGTTGATAAACGAGCTGGACAAGAAATACGACAATGTTAACGTTATCGTCGAGTCCCGCCGTACCCTTGAGGATCTCAAAATAATTAAAAGTATAAAGTGGACTAACTTCGAGGAAAAATTCGTTACGCTCGTTGATAAATGCAAGCTTGATAATAGCATGAAGATCTATTACCTCCGTCAGAAGATCAACGACCGCGTTCGCCTCGCCCTAACCTACCAGCGTCCTTAGCCTGCTAACGATAGGTTCGATGAGTGGCTTGAGGCCTCCCGCGACCTCGCTAAGGCTCTCGAGGATAAGGACTGGCGTGAGAAGCAGGCCAACCCCTTTTACAAGGCTAACTCTACTAACACCGCCTCCGCTCCCGCTGGTAGCTCTAGTACCTCCGCGATTGAGGCGACCGTTAGCCGGGGCGGCAACGCTATGGACTTCGACGCGATGACGGAGACTGACATCCAGATGTCTCGTATGATCGAGGCTAGCGTCTTTAAACACCGTATGAAGACCGGCGCCTGCACCCGCTGCGGCAAGAGCGGCTACTACTCTGTTGACTGCCGCTCTCGCGTTAATTTCAAAAAGGAGGTTAAGACTCGCAACAACCGTAATAATAGAGGTCGCGGCGGTAGCAACACGGGCAGCAACGGTCATAACGGAAATCGCAATAACGGCGGTAATAATAATAGTAGTGGTGGCAATAACGGTTATAACGGTAACCGCAATAGTAGTGGTGACAACAATAACAGCGGCTATAATGGTGGCTACTAGCAACCCGCCTAGGGCTAGCATGGCTATAGCTAGTGGCGCCCCAGCTACGGCAACGGCGGTCACTACGTTAATATTATAAACCCTAACGCGGGATCTCTAGCCCTCGGCACCCCGGCTCCCGGATACTACAATCCCGTCCCTGCCTACCAACCCGGCTTTGTCGGCCCGGTTATAAGTGACGAGACCGGTCCTATCTCGGGCTAGGGAAATATACAGCCTCCCAACTAAATCGCGTTAGGAGGCACGGGTCTAACGGATATAGAGGAGACAATGATGGGACCGTCCTTGTATAGTTAGATATTATTAAGATAAATAGATTTTTAGTGGATAGCCGTTATAAATACTTAAATTTATTGAGTCTTTTTATCCATCTATCCTACGGACCGCGTAAAGTGCATTGTACCGCCCTCGTTGATAGCGGCTGTACCGCCCTCGGTTTTATTGACTGGCGTTTCGTATACCGTCACCGCCTCCCCTTCTTCCCGCTCGCTATTCCTAAGTTGCTACACCTCGCGGACGGCTAGGCTAAGGGCAGTATTACCTACTTCTCCAGATTTACGATGTAGGCGGGAGTCTACTGCGAGGTCATTGATCTGTTGATGCACGATTTAGCTAAGGATAATCCTATTATCTTAGGCCACCCGTGGCTCGTCTATCACGCTCCGAGCATCGACTAGCCCAACGACTCCCTTCAATTCAGCTCCGCTTGTAAATAACGAGGCTGTCTTCCGCCGGGGAGCTTAGGCCGCACCGCTCCGCTCTCGAGCCGCCACCTCTCGACCCCGCGGCCACCAGTTCAACGCTCGACATACCATAGCCCAACAATGGAGGATGCCGAGGATGAAGGCGAGCCGGACCAGCGCAAGGAGGCAGCAGCTATCAGGCGGCTGTCCGTCTCTGCCATAGTTAGGCGAGCCGCTCGTCAACGATTCTACCGCTTCAAACACCGGGTCGCCAACCATCAAGGCACCACTCCGCTCGGGAAAGTGAAAGGCGGCAACGCGATCATACTATCCGCTCTGCCCCCAGCGCCCCCTTCCGCACCTCGCCCAATCCCAGCGCTCTGCCGTTGGGCCGGTGGCGTGAGGACCTCTGCAGCAGACTACTGAATCCTGGTCCGGCTCTACAATATCCCGGATGGTCCCATCAACCCCAACGACATTAAAGAGCTCCCTACCGCTACTTTCAACTGGCTAGCGGAGACCCAAGGGCTCTAGATCATCCGTACGACTCGGGCTAACTTAGACGAAGATATCCGCAGGTTGACCGAGGAAGATGAGAAACTGGAAAAAGAGGGACGGATCTTAAACCCTTAGAGTGTGAGTGATAATTTTACACCCGATATGGTGGCGGAGGTATTACTAGGCAAGGGCTAGCGATTCAAATACTTTTTCGGCATTAAATATTATTATTAGATTAATGCCCTAGTAGGGGAAGGAGACGAAGCCGCCCTAAGAGCCGTAAAAGTTTCCAACTCTGTCAAGATCAACGGCACCGACGACGATTTTCCCCGCTGCGAAGAAGCGATCAACGAGTATTTCGCAGCAAACGGCATCGCCATCAACAAGATCACGTCTGAAGACGCGGTCAAGTTTCACGAGAGGGCTGACAAACTTCCTAAGACGGTCGCAGAGATTCAAGCTAAGCTCCCGCGACAATATTGGCACCACACGCAAACCTTCTTGCAAGAAGGAGCGGATATGCTTCCTCCTTATAGGGCGTACGATTTGAAGATCGAGCTCCGCCCGGGAGTAACCCCTCCCGCTTTTCGCGGACGTGCGTTCAACCCCGACGAGCTTAGCGTTATTAAGAAATGGGTCGACGACATGCTCTAGAAGAAGTTTATTAGGCCCTTACAATTAGAAGCTTTAGCACCGCTACTCCTTATTAAGAAACTAGGAGGCGGAGTCCGCGTTTGCGTTGACTACCGCGGCGTCAACAACGTAACCTTGAAGTCCCGTTACCTACTCCCGCTTATTAAAGAAACCCTTGACGCAATTTGCCGCGCTAAGATCTTTACGAAGCTCGATGTGATCGCTGCCTTCAACCGCATCCGTGTCAAACAGGGGCACGAGTGGCTTACCGCTTTCATAACCCAGTTTGGCCTATTTGAATCCTTAGTTGTTCCTTTCGGCTTACAAGGCGCCCCAGGTGCTTTCCAGAACTACGTTAACGATATTTTACACGACATTCTAGACGTTTACGCGACCGCTTACCTCGACGACATCCTCATCTACTCAGACAACGTCAAAGACCACGAGCGGCACGTTAACGACGTTCTCGACAGGCTGGCAAGAGCGGGCCTCAGCGTTGATATTGACAAGTGCGAATTCTATACTACGAGGACAAAGTACCTAGGCTTGATCATTACGCCGGGAGGCATCGAAATGGACCCAGACAAGGTCAAAGCTATCGCCGACTGGCAGGCGCCCGAGTCGAAGAAGTCCCTGCAATCTTTCTTGGGTTTTGCAAATTTCTACCGGCGGTTCATAAAGGAGTTCTCAACAATGGCTGCTCCGCTTTACGAGTTTACGAAAAAGGATGCTGGCTGGTCTTGGGACGACCGCCGCCAAGCCGCTTTTGAAGCTCTCAAGAAGGCGTTCTCGGAAGGCCCCGTCTTGAAGATCTACGATTGGACCAAGAAGACCGTAGTTGAAACGGATGCCTCCAACTAGGCTGCGGGCGGCACCCTCTCCCAGTACGGGGATGACGGTGTTCTCTACCCTGTTGTGACAAGGGCAGTATTCTGGGCTTGGAACAATAGTTCAATTCCGCTGATAATCTTCTTTGGTCTCGAAGGCCTTGTTGATCCCTTCAACCTCCAGAGGAAGGTTCAGTTTCAAAGCCTCCTTATACCAAAGAAGTTTCGTACAGAGCCTTGTGGCCTCAGGCTACAAGGCACTAATCTAGCATTCTCTATACAAGTGGGTCTTTTTCGACCATTCTCCTTCGTCCTTCTGGCGCCGGCCTTCGCGCTGAGCCTTGACAACCCTAATCCTGGACTGTGGGCAAATGTCCGTGTGACATCAGCTCCCCCTTCTTCAAGGCTCGCCTCGAGCCTGACATGGCTTCCTGCTTAGCTTTGCTACCCTTGCGTCGGTCTTGCCCGTCTTGGGGTACGTTGGGGTCGCGTGGCTTCTCCGGATGCCTAGCGTGGAAGGTGATGACTTCTTTTCCACTTCAGTCTTCTGACTCAGCTAGGGCTGCCTCCCGCAGGACCTGGTTAGGGTCAGGGGCTACCTGATTGCTAGCGCGGTAGGGTCCGACGAGCGAGACGTAGAAGGTAATAACTTCTTTTCCACTTTATAAATCTTTTGACTTAGCCGGGGCTGCCTTCCGTAGGACCTAGTTAGGGTCAGGGGCTACCTGATTGCCAGCGCGGTAGGGTCCGACGAGCGAAATGTGGAAGGCGATGACTTCTGAGATATCTTGAATGGTTTATAGAGCTTTTTGTCAAGCTTCTTAAAGGGTCTCTTAGTTTCTCTGGGTGGCGTGCGTAAAAGGCGATAACCTGGGCCTTTGCTCTGTCAGTGTAGAAATGCTTCCAAGGCTCCCATACAAGATTCTGAGTTCCTTCCCATCCTTCCCACCTGACTCGATACTTGACCTTCCCTTTAATCATCATGGAGCCCAGTATTTTCTCAACCTCAGTCTTCTAACTCTGCTAGGGCTGCCTCTCGTAGGACCTAGTCAAGGTCAGGGGCTACCTAATTGCTAGCGCGATAGGGTTCTAGGAGCGAGACGTGGAAGGAATTATGGATGCGCCAGGTGTTGGGTAAGGTAAGACGGACAGCAGTAGGGGAAATTACCTAAAATATTTTGAAGGGGCCATAGAACTTTTTATCAAACTTCCTGGATAGGCGTTTTATCTTGATATACTTACTGTTCAATATAACTAACTGTCCCACTTTATAGACCGGTACCTCCGTTCGTTTCTTATTTACCCACTCCTTCATCCTTTAACGGGCGCGATCGAGGTGTTTCTAAGCATAGTCGTAAACTTAAGTCATCTAGTGAGTGTAGAGACGACTCCCAGGGTTGCGGGGCGCGCCGTTAGGAGGGTTGTGAGAAGCTGGGTAATATCCGTAATTGGCGTAGAACGGGGTAAAGCCGGTTAAGGACGAGGCGGAGTTGTTATATACGAACTCGGCAGTGGCTAGAAGGTCTTCCCAGCTACTCATTTCGTAGTTGACGAAGGCTTTGAGGTAACTCTTAAGGATCTGGTTGAGCCGTTTGGTCTGGTTATTTGTCTGGGGGCGGAATGCTATGCTCATGCGGCTTTTGATGCCGACGAATTTGAGGAAGTCCTTTCAGAGGTGAGCTGTAAATCTTGTAGTACTTCATAGTAGCCACTTAAAAATCCGAATCAGAGCTGTCGTCCATATCCATCGTCTTTATAGCTCTCTGAATAACGTTGACCTTTTATTTCTTAAACTAGGCCTCGTCGTCTGCGATGAGGTCCTCAACTCCCTCTTCTTCACGGTCGCTATTCTTTCTTTTAACTACGGCCGTAATTGCTAGTTGGGGTAATTCTTTACCGTTGTTGTCCTTCCTTACGAAACACTCCAGGGTATAATAGTTATCGCGGCCGCATCGCCAGCAGGATACTCGGTCCTTTTTACGCTAATTGATGTCGCTAGAACTAATATCTTTCAAGGCCTCGCGGACGCTGTTCTATTTTTTATCCTTGACTAGCCTATTAGGTTCTCTTAAGGATTGGTTTCGGTCGGAAGGGGAGCGTAGGACGGTGTTGGGTGCCTTGGTACTTTCGTGGCAGCGCGTTATTCGAGGGCTCTTAGGACAGAGGCGACGTCGGGGGCCTTCTGGCTAGTTCGTTTATAGGCTGTTTGGGTAGCCTTCTAGGTATCGTGTTTAACGCTGGCGATGCGTTCTTCGAGATCCTTGAATTGGCCTGGGTCGATAAGTTTGTTGAGGATGTCGTTGATCTAGTTATCTTTAGTCGCGAAGGTCCTCGTATTGGATCTTAAGGGTGGCGAATCCCTGGGCTTGTTCCTGGCCGATGGAGAGGGCGATTTCCCTGACTTGGTGATGGGCTTTGGCGATTTGGTCGTATATAGCGACGAGCTAGGCCGGGGGGTTGTTGACTACGACGGGTCTAGTGGCGATATCGTCGTTTCTAGTTATTACGACGTCGAAGTCCTGGGGGTTATAGAGCACCAGGGTAGTGTTAGTAGTAGTTTTGACTAAGGCTATCGGGGTATCGCGTGGGGAAGTTATGATGACTGAGGGTTGGTAATTGATAGGTAAAAGGGTGGTTCGAGACCAAAGAAGATTATCTGTGACAAGGGCAGTATTCTGGGCTTGGAACAATAGTTTAATTCCGCTGATAACCTTCTTTGGTTTCGAAGGCCTTGTTGATCCCTTTAACCTCTAGAGGAAGGTTCAGTTTCAAGGCCTCCTTATGCTAAAGAAGTTTCGTATAGAGCCTTGTGGCCTTAGGCTATAAGGTACTAATTTAGCATTCTCCATACAAGTGGGTCTTCTTCGACTATTCTCTTTCGTCCTTTTAGCGCCGGCTTTCGCGCTGAGCCTTGACAACCCTAATCCTGGACTGTGGGCAAATGTCCGTGTGACACCTGTCGCCTACTTTTCGGCCAAGCACAGCTCCCAGGAATGCAACTACGACGTATACGATAAGGAGTTACTCGCGATCATCAAAGCATTGGAGGAGTGGAGACCCGAGCTGGAAGGTGCTCAACAACCCTTCGATATCCTAACGGATTACAAAAACCTCCAAACGTTCACAACCAACAAACAGCTAACTCAGCGGCATATGCGCTGGTTTCAGTTCCTGTCCCGATTTAACTTCTTGATTAAGTATATACTGGGCTCCAAGAACCTTCGCCCAGACGCCCTGAGCCGCAAGCCCAACGATCGCCCTGACGGCGAGGAGGATGACCGCTTGACCGCACGCAAGCGGGCTTTGTTAGATCCGTCTTGGTTCGAAAAAGGTTGTTTCGAGTTTGACGACCCAGCGGCGGGTTTCTCGCTTTGCCTACCGGGACCTGACGACCTAGATACCCAGTCAACCGATGATCTTATTCGTGCCAGCTACGAGACCTCCGTCTTCCTACAGGAGCTAGTTTCCTCCTTCACTAGCGGAGCCCGTCAATGGCCCACTGCTATTAGGAAGGTTTTCCACAGGGCCTTTTCGGAATATCACGTCGTCAACGGCATCGCGAAATGGCGAGACCGAATCATCGTTAATCCCTATAATAAAAATTTCCAGCTCCAATTCGTCAGTCGCTAGCACAACTCCCCGGGCGCCGGCTATCTAGGCCGCGACGCTACGTACGAGCTCCTGCAACGCGATTTCTACTAGGAGGGGATGTACAACGACGTACGCCTTTTCTATAAAGGTTGCTTGCCCTGCGCGAAAACTAAGTCCCTGAAGAGAGGCTCAACTAGTTATTTCAAACCGGTTATAATCGCCCTCGCGCTATAGACTGATATCTCAATCGACTACGTCACGCCGTTACTACTAAGTACCCATTTGGGCCAGACTTTTAAATACGTCGCTATCGTTATTGACCGACTCACTAAAATACGGCATTACATCCCGATAGTAACCCTAGAAGTGGAAGAACTAGCGGACCGTTTTATCGATCGTATTTACTCGATCTATAGCCTCCTAGACAGCGTGCTTTCCGACAGAGGTATCCAATTTGTCTTACGATTCTAGTCTACCCTCTGTAAGCGGCTATCCGTGATTCGCAAGCTCACCTCCGCTTTCCATCCCCAGACGAACGCCCAAACCGAGCGCATCAACGCAGAAATAAAGCAGTTTTTAAGGATCTATATCAACTAGGCACAAACGGACTAGGCAAAGTGGCTGCCACTCGCGGAGTTCGCTGGCAATAACGCCGTATCATCGTCAACAAGCATCTCCCCTTTCTTCGCCAATTACGGACACCACCCTCGTATGGGCACAGAGCCTCGTACCCCGCCGCTACCAGATCTCTCCCTAGCTCAGCTCAAAGAGCACTACAAGGCCAACGAGCTAGCAGATCGCTTCCAGCAGATCTAGGATTTCGCCATCCAACAATCTCGTCGCACACAGGAACGGTATAAGGACAACGCCAACAAGAAGCGGGTCGACTCTATCAAATACCATATCAGTAATATAATCCTCCTCAATACAGCCAACCTCGCTAACGGACGTCCGCACGCGAAACTATACCCCCGCTAAGAAGGACCCTTCAAAGTTGTCCGCGCCGAATCGCACCCCGTACACCTCGCCCTCCCTTCGAACATAAAGTATTCACCAGTATTCCACGTCTCGATAGTGCAACCATGGTCCGGTAAGGGCCTCCTTAGCCAGCCTACTACGATAGACGTTCTGGCAAACGAGGGGAGGGTCATAATACGTACCAACGACCAAGAGGAGCACGAGGAGTGGGCATTCGAGCGTTTCACAGATTGTCAACAAATAGGCAACAACAGGCATTAGAAATACGAAGTCAAATGGAAGACCGGCAACCCTACCTAGGAACCCGTCAGCAACGTTATCGACTGTGAGCACCATCTCCAGCAGTTTCACCGCGACCACCCAGACAAGCCGGTGCCTCCAGAGGTCCAGAAGGTCTTCGAGCGCCTCACCGCCGACACCTCAACACCAACGCCGGCCGCCCCCGAGCCACCACGGCGCCGCTCCAGCCGCTTGGCACGGCAAGAGACGGCGGCCGCTATGAAGGATAGGACGTGGAAGGATATGGAGGAGGGCTTGTGTCTCGCGTTCGGAAGGGTGTTTCGAAAATTGATGGATGTTTACGAGGATGGGAAACGGTGTAAAGGGTCTTGAGTCTATTATTTTGCGTGTATATAGATTTTCAGCTCTACGAGCTTCTTTTGAGGGGGGATAGTATCACAAGGTTAGACCTGTGATGTGCTGTGCTGCACTGACCGCACATGTGCTGTGCCGACCAGAGCCTAGAGCTCTGCGTTCGCGCACATCAGCTATATCATAGTCACGTGCAGCCTTACGTGCGCGCGCACGGTCTGGCCGTAGGGCTCTCGCCCATATAGCCAGACCTCCACGCACACTTCCTCCTTCCTCTCCTTATGCAACAACGCATATCTCACCATACCCTATACGGTGCCTTTCGCCCCGTGATAACTAAGCTGGTACTAAAGTAAGGCCGTAGTAATCTATATAGTACTTTATAGCGGCTACTTAAAAATCCGAGTTAGAGTCGTTGTCTATATTTATAGTTTGTATAACTCTAGTAATTGCGTTTGTTTTAGCTTTCTTAAATTGGGCCTCGTTGTCTTCGAGGTCTTCAGTTCCCTCTTCTTTAAAGTCGTTATTTTTGCGTTTCTTAGTCGAGATAGCAGCCGTTCTTAATTGTTCTTTGGGTTAGGGTAAGTCTTTGCTATTATTATCCTTCTCTACGAAATATTCTATAGTATAGTAATTGTCACGCCCGTATCGCCAGTAGGAAACTTAGTCCTTCTTACGCTAATTAATATCCGCCTAATTAATTCTATTTAAAGCGTCGCGATTAGAAGCCTATTTCTTGTCCTTAGTTGAGCGGTCGGGTCGTTTTGAAGATTGGTCTTAGTCGGAAGGGGAGCGCGTATCCTTGCGGGGTTAGCCCGACTTCGAGTGCTCCGTCTTTAAAGTGGGCGCGCCTTTTCCCGAAAGACTTAAATCCTATAGTATATTCTCGTAGACTTAGCCTACCTCTTAAATGGCGTTAAGGAACTTATTATCCGATAGGGGGATTCTACCTCGCGTTTAATAGACTATTTTAATAATTTCGGAGGGTAGGGTCTTAGAAATATAATTACGGAAAGTAGTTCCTAACTATTAGACAACGTCGTTAAAATTAAGGAGTATAGTAATATATTGAATTATATCTCCTTCGTACTTTAAGTCTATTATCTTCTTCGCATTGCGGTGCTGTTCGGAAAGGTCCTTAAACCGGTCTTAGAAGGCGGCTAAGTAGCTTATCCAAGTGTCAGCGAAATTTATACGCCGGGCTTATTTTACCCTCTAATTATACTATATTTAGGCTTTGTCGGTTAATAGGGAACCGATCTAATTGATTTTATAGTTGTCGGTAACGAATCTAAAAGTATAAGTATCGAAGTAGGCTTCGATCTTGTACTACCAAGGTTAGAACTTCGAAAGGTCCTTACTATCGTATAAAGGTAGCTTACTAAAGTAAATAGGGGGCACCTAAATAGTTAGGTTCTAAAGGAACTTGTTAGCTCCTTCCCGTCCGGAGTCGTTAAGGAGGTACTTAAAGGTAGCGTAACGAGGGGGCCGCGGGGGCCCTAGGGGTCTTTAGTTCTTAAAGGAGGAGCGGTATAATTGGGGCGTAATATTGGCCCCGAAAGCGCCGGCTTAAGTTGCTTCGTATTAAGCGTTGGCCTACTTAGACTACTATTGAGCTTGTACGCGTTAGATCGTATCGTTACTTAGGGAATTGAATAGGGGGTTGTTAGAGCGAAATACCGTATTCAGGCTTAATAAGGGACGTATTGCGGCGCGTTGTTCGAGAATTCTAAGGACGGAGGCGGCGTTAGGAGCTTTTTAGCTAAAGTACTCAAAAGCCTCTTAAATAACTTTCTACGTATTTTGCTAAACTGCCGCGATTTGTTCCTTAAGGTCCTTTAGTTGCCGGGGATCAACGAGCTTTTCGAGGATGTCGTTAATTTGGGAATCCTTAGTATTAGCTTAAGTTTCAACGTAACCTAGAATAGATTACTAGCGGGTAGATTTCTCGTAGAATATTTCGATCGCTTATTATTATTAAGTAAGCGCGTCGCGGAGCTAATAAATAGCCTTCTAACGTTCTTCGTCTTTCTTACCATATTGAGTAATAGCGGTCTAGACTTTAGAAGCGAAACGGGAGCTAGCCTACTAGACTTACTACTCTAGGCGGGCGACTTAGGCTTAGGTAGCTTCCAACCCAAAGTCAAAAAGATAGGTAACGGTAGTATAGTTCTTCCTTAGGACTTCGTATTGTTCCTTAAGGGTAATAAGATCCCTAGCGTGCTTATATCCTATAGAGAAGGCGATCTCGCAGACTTAGTTGTAGGTTACAGCGAACTAACTATAAAGCGTAACGAGCTAGGGAGGAGGGTTAGTAACTTAGATCGTACTTTTAAGAATAATATTATCGGTACCGGTTATAATAGTATTGAAGCCTTTGGGTTAGTAGAGGACGAGGGAGAGCTCCTTAACCGAGGGTATAGGTTGGTCTTAAAAAGCTATAATAGTAGTAGGTTAGTAAAGAGTTTGCGAAAAGGGGTAGTTCGAGAGGGAAGTAGTTTATCTATAACAAAGGCAGTAATCTAAGCTTAGAATAGTAATTTAATTTAGCTAATAAACTACTTTGGTTTCGAAAGCTTTATTAATCTTCTTAACCTTTAGGAGAAAGTTAGGCTTCAAGACCTTCTTATACTAAAAGGAATCGGTACGTACTTAAGGTACATATTAAGCCTTGTCGTTTGAAGCTTTAAAATATTTATTTAGTAGTCTATATACGTATAGATCTTCTTAAATGCCTTCATCCATTCTCTATTTTCCTTTTAGCGCTATCCTTTATCCGGGCGCCCTACTTCTTACTTAGTTGGCTGTAGTTACTTCTAGGATGACCGTAGCCGAGGGCCCAGCCGTAGGTCCGGCCGAGGGTCTAACCGCGGGTCCGGCCGCGGGTCCGGCCGAGGGTCTAGCCGCGGGTCCGGCCGTAGGTCCGGCCGAGGGTTTAGCCGCGGGTTTAGCCGCGGGTCCGGCTGAGGTAGGTATTATGGCTGGAGGCTACTAAGTATTTTAAAATTAATGCTAGGCGTTGAGGCTCTATTGAGTCTTGCGATCCTAACCATTAGATTGTAGGTAATGTCCGTATAATAACTAAGTACCTCGCAAAGTCTTCTTTAGAATTTACTAGTCCAATTGGAGCCCCTATTATTAACGATCGATTATAATTAGCCGTGTGTGACGAACGGCAGTCTGATCTGCCTAAGTGGGATAGCTGAAGGTAAAGACTATCAGTGCTGTTCGGTGAAGCCAAAAGGTTCACAACAAGT
>MU859428.1:0-18261 GCA_033297205.1 Pseudoneurospora amorphoporcata
TATTATTATTATTATTATTATTATTATTATTATTATTATTATTATTATTATTATTATTATTATTATTATTATTATTATTATTATTATTATTATTAATCGCATTTACTACGGTCACTTATCGCAATCGTATTCACCGCGGTCGCATTCACTACAATCGCATTCTAATAACTACTCTTTTCGATTTTTCTCAACAACTAAATATCAGAAAAAGATATAACGTGTACCAAAATGACTGCCTAATTGAGACGAGCATTTTGGTAGTCTTTTCATTTTGATGCGTTTCCTAGAAGTGGCTTTTCATCTTAAGGATCTGTTTTAGCTCACAAATCTTCCCCTTTAGGGATGCGAGACACAGTGTTAATAGCACGGAATTTTCTGCACATTGGACGCCTATAGACAGAACCTTCGCGCCTTTCTCGCGTCGATAGCGAGCTTACGGACCGCGACCTTTGGTACGGTTCTTTCGTATTACCTTTAGTAGGCTTAGCATATCTTCTCTCCTCTAGACATGGACGTTTCAAGAATAAGTTTAGTATAGCGTTAAATAATTACTAAATTTATAATAAAGTCGATTATTTCAAATATAAATAACGTCCTTAATTAATTCTTAAAGGCTATTTTATATTTAGATTCGGGTTCAATATTAATATAAATATACTAATTATTAATAATAATATTTAGAATCGCCTAATAGAGGTTAATATACTATACTAGTATATAATATATTTAATATAAATAAACTAACTTAAGTTTAGTAGGCTTATAAAGAGGTCATATAATTTTGTAAGTATAGTTTCTTATATTATAAATTTATAGAGGTAGCATTTATTAAGAATTAGGGAACTATTAGCAAGTACGTAATAATTTTAAGCTAATTACTATTAGCGAAAGAGATATAATAAGTAGAACCATTAGTACTTTTAAATTTATTAATTAACGAGAGTGACAATAAAGTACTAGTCTTAGTTTATTATTACGAACTTAAGCAATAACGCGGACCAACCAGGTTGTTAGGATGTGACAGCCACGCTTATGATAAGATAGTGTAACGTAGGACTAGGAATAAGGACAGGGGAACGCCCGAAGGGCGCTCACAAATAGGAAGTGCTTACTGTAAGCAGAACACTATCGTGAGCAGACACTCCAAGACTAGGGCCTCAGAGAAAGGCACGGAGTATAAAGGAACGACTGGAGAACTTAGATTGTTAGATAGTTCAATAGTAGTCAATTGATCTTTATTACCGAGACTAGTATAATAATACCATACGTGTTGTGAACCTTTTGGCTTCACCGAACGACTCTGATAGTTACTACCTTTAGCTATCTTACTTGAGTAGATCAGACTGCCGTTCGTCACATTTATATACGTAATAGGAATTTAAAGCGGTCAGCTATTAATAGTTAAAATTTTAAAAAGAGGAAGTATAAAAGTAATAGTAAAGCGATTATAGAAAGTTTAAAGAATTTAATTAATATATTGATGAAAGAGGATAATAACTATATTAAGAAGGTTATGTGACGGTTCTGGTTGTCACATGCCAGGTGTCAAGGTTCTTATTGTCATATGGGTTCTATTCACCTCCTGGTTCCATTCACGGGTCTGGTTGTTATCTACGATCTAGGTATAAAACCCAGCTCTCGTATCGAGCCCTCCTGTTTAGGATTTCTCCTCTCTTCAACTTCTTGTCTTTCGTCCAAGTTAGGTAGCTAGGTAGTACAGTCTTTGCACTTCGTACGCATCCTTCCCTACGCGTGACAGGTTATAATTGAAGAGAAGAAGGCAACTATAAATGAATAGTTAAATAAGGCGTTCAATATTTTTAAGTGAGAAAGTCTTTTCGCACTGCCCTCAATGTCTTCATACACTGCTCCCTCACTTTAATTTTTTTTGGACCAATAATCTCACATGCATCCTTTAGCCTCCCCTTAGCGCACCTTAGCGCACATTAGCTCCCACTCCCTCCCCACTTTAGACCGCTAAGACCCAGATTTCAAGCCATTACGCGCCCAGACCCGTGCAGTCGTACTGCACTAGCCACCTCTGGTCTGGGCGCCCAAACTAAGCTAGACTAGCTAGTCTAGCTTGGTCATTTTCTAGTATCTGTACCTTGCTTCCTTTCTACACCAAACCACCACCGCACACATCACCACATCGCAGTCAGTCAATCAATCCACCTCAATACTAGCACGTCGCATCGCCAAGTAAACAAGGCGCTTGCATTTGGTCAATGGTAAGAAATGATCCATCAATTTTTCTATGCGTTTTTCCAGCTAACCGTAATACTACAAATGGCCAACGCGACGTACAAAAGTGCGACCGTACCACTAAGTGCCCTATAAGACAGCTATAAAAACGCCTTGTAAAAACTGGGTCTGGGTGCCAATCTGGCTGCACGTGCTGCAGTCTGGAGTCTGGGCTTGGCATGGCGTGAAAAATGTAATGCTCAGACTTACTAGCTGAAATCTATGAAAAAAACCACGCCAAAGTGTGATGTGGGTCCAGAGGTTATGTCTGTGAGATGATTAGTCCAAAAAGCGAGAGAGGGCGCGCCAAGTGGGGGAGCAGTGTATGAAGACATTGAGGGCAGTGCGAAAAGACTTTCTCTTTTAAGTACGATTAAGAAGATAAAATTGATAATAATATTACTAAATTCGTTTTTATTAAATAGGAGGCTTTTAAAGCAAAGGTAAATATCTTTGTAAAAATATCTTATAAAAAGTACAAAGTTTACTTTGAAAAGGTTAAAAAGAAGGTCGTTGGCGAGGGTAGAAATGGAAAAGGTAAAAATAGGGAGGGTAGAATTAGAGAGGGGAGAAATAGAAAGATGTATAGAATAGAAGTTGAACTTTTATTAAATTTGCTTATTGATTTTAATTTATAATAATATTAATTATAAAGCATATAGCAAAGGATTTGTAGGTAGAATATAAGGCAACCCTAGATTTTTATATTTTATTATGAGAGACTCTACTCGCACGTTGATAAAACTCTATTCGCACGTGGATCCACTTTTACTTTTTTAACTATAACTTGGTCAAACCTTGGTATATAAAACTAAAAGTAGAACCAAATTACTCGTCGATTTTTAATAGATTTTTGGAGGTATGTACTAAATGTATAACCTTAAGCATTACTTAAATACTACTTTCTTATACTTTTAGATATTTAAGTTTCTTAATTTTTTAGTTAGAAAAGCTTTTCTTCCTTACACTTTCTATTGGCTACTAAGTATATACAGTGTTTTTAGAGGCGGTGTTGTATAGAGAAAAAAATAAGAAAAAATATCATATACTTTTCACCTCCTTATATAATTTTTTAGTACCTTAAAAAAGACATTAAACGTTACTTTTTCCTCAACGTGCGAATAGAGTTTTATCAACGTGCGAGTAGAGTCTCTCTTTATTATTATAATCTACTTTTATAATAATAATACACGACTACGAAAAAAAATCATATATATAAAAAAATTATACTATTGTAGTCATCTTATTAAGTTGAATTAATATATTTAGTTTTTATAAAATTTAATGTACTTTTGTAGTAGATGTAAGTGTTGGAAATAGTATTAAGGTGAGGATAGCGGAACGTTAAGATTACACTAATATAATTTAATATATCAAATATATTCGTTAAAATCTAGAATATTTCAATAAAAATTTAGTATCTATTATTGATACTTAATATTATATATTCTATGTCATAGGTCTGGCGCCCAGAGGTAATGCTTAGCTTTCATATGCTAGGCTGGTGCCTGCTGAAGGTCCTTTAGACCACCTGGCATGCCTCAGCTCGTTCGGCTCGTTTCGGCCCAGTCTTGGCATTTCTGGCACTTTCTTCCCCATACCCCTTTCGTATATTTAGCTGTGCCCAGTCTGAGCACCAGACTCTGGCTCGGATCTTTTCCTCCTTGTTAAATATTACAGCTTTCATCAAGGCCTACCTGCGTGTACACCTCGTAGAACCCTTACATTCTAGAAGGTAAATAATTTATAGTTCGATAAATTCGGTTTTACTATTTTATTCAATTTGTTCAGTTTGAGAGGTGGTCTAGGTATTAGTACCCAAATTATACTATTTGCTTAATAATTCTAAGTTTGTTAAATACCTCTCCCTTCCTCCCTCCTCCTTTTTTTACTACTTAAATCTAAATTTTTTTTAACTAGATTCAACCCTTTATAATTCTCTCCTCTTTTTGAACGTGTTACAATAACTTTTCTACATCTTCTTAGTAATATAATCGTAATACTAGGCTATATAATTAAATGCGCTACTTGTCACAGGATTAACCTATATCAGTTGTGCCAGCGATAGTCGCTTCTGAGATAACTATTGCTATTTGCTCTAATTAGCCAATAGCTTCCCGTCACGGACCCACTAGGGTTCGTGACTCGAGTTCCATAAAGGCCAGTCTCCCGAGCGTATATCTGCACTTCTCTCCTTTCCTCTCTTCGTGCAATTACGCATATCTTATATTTACACCTAACCTTCACGCCCATGATACTACTGTTGAATTTAACTTTGGTAAAATTATTACTAGCTGTACTTTTTTTTAAACTATATGCTAATATTCTCTATTACTGAACTCCTTTTACGAGTAATCATATTATCGAATATAAATACCTCTATTATATTAATAACCGTTTTAAATATACTAAGAAAATTATTATATTAAATTAACTAATTTAGTACCCCTGCCGTTGCTAAAATAATTTTATTCTATATTTTAATATTAAGATTAGAAATTATATAATAGATTCTAAAGGTTCCTTTTAACCAGCTGATAGTTTTCTCAATAATAATATACTTCTAGCTATAATAAAGATTGTATAACTCTTTTAAATTAGTGGGTTTAAGGCTTGCTCTCTCAATTTCCTTTAAGTGATACTGAATACTTCGATGTAGTATAAGTAGTCAATTACTATACTTATACTTAGTATTAGCTAGATAAAACTATTTAAATAGGATTTTGAATCCTCGATTAAAGATACTATTTAGAACTTTTATATCGTTAGCTAAACCCTCCTAATTAGGTATTACAAAGGTTAGTATACTTTCAAGGGTATAAGTAATTAGTATATTAGTTAATAAACCTTCCTTCCTATTACGCTATAGCTTTAGTTATTTATACTAATTTTAATTAGGAAGTATGAATTATTGAGAACTCCTAGTACCCTTTTAAAAGTATTATATACCTTTGGATCTACTATAATACTAAAGGAATTTATAGGTTTAAGAAGATGAATTTTATAAGTAGCTAGAATAAAGCATATATTTAAAACCTTATAGAACGCCCTATTTAGTATAGGTAAGTAAAGTATCCTATTATATCCTATTCTATTTTTAACTAATTTACATATAGTATTAATACTATAACTTATTAAGAAACTAGCGGATTAGAAAGTTAGATTTTAATTAATTACGAATATAAATATTAATACCTTCTTATATATAAATATATTTCGTATGCTAAATAATGAAGTATAATTTATTAATTACTATACTAGGATATAAAAGGTTTGGGGCCCTATCCGAATCAAGTCTTTAAACTAATTATAATACTTATATAGGAGGTCTTTAGTTACATACATCCCTCGCAATTTATATAAATTTATAGGAATAGGGGGGTTCTATAGTGTTAAAGCTATTGCTAGAATAATAATAACGGTTTATAGTATTCTCCTACGTATTTTAAGACGTTTACGATATAGTACGAGTATTATAATAATTTAGATTAAGAATATTGTAATAGTATTAGTATAAGGTATAGTTACAAAAGAGGTCGTTACGTAGTCTCAAAAATGATAAAAATTATTTAGAAGAGAAATTTTAGCAGCTCTTAAGGTGTTGAAATGCCTCTTTTGAAATTCATAAAGAATGTAATTATCTAATTGGTCAAGTGGCTAAAATGTGGGCTAGGAATTTTAGAAACTAGATTTGCTGGGATTTCTAGGCAAAAACAGTTCCAGGGCATTCGAACAGGCTTCTGAAATCTGGTTTCTGAACCTTTCAGAAGGCCATTTCCGCGTGCGCCGAACATACCCTAAGGTTGTCGGCTCCAACCTCAAAATCGAGCCGGTCTATCGCTGACATCGCTGACATCGTCTCAATGTTTACATCAAGGGCCGTTAGTGGATTCATATCTTTCTCATCACTGATGTGAGCCTTAGAAGTTACTTGAATTCTACAATTTCTATGTGTCTGTGGAGTATGCTGTCTTATAACATGCCGGACACATCGTCCCCTGTTTGTTTAAACACCAGTTAAAAGCATGATGTAGATACCAACAACCTGTGTAGTGTGTACGATGAAGGAAACGCTGCCTCAAAACGCCGCGCCATTCAGGCCGAAGGAGATGGCCGTACCCAATAACAGTGAACATTTAACCAAAGAGTAGAAATGGAAATCAAACAATGCGCGCTTTAAATCAAGAATTCCTCGTTCACCCAGTGGCTGAGCACTACCTTACCCTCCTCAAATGAAGGCTTCTCCATCCGCACAATGATGGCAGCATGACTGTGCCGATCATTGTGAATCCAAACGGGATACTTGCGCCAGCCCAGTGCATCCAGCGCGTTGATAGCAGCAAACTGATATGGCGCCAGGGCAAGTGTGGGCTGGTGAGGATGGGACTGCTTGCGCTCGAGCGCCAGGATCTCCTGCTTGGAGGAATCGTCCGTCTCTTCGCCGGCATCGCTACCGGACAGCCCGAGATAGTCCTGGTTTTGTGAGCTGTTTAGGTCTTCATACGCATGTTCGACAGCTTCGCGCATCTCCTTGATCCATAGGTCCACCCGGTAACTCTCAACGTTGATTCCCGCCAGGCCCTTTTCATGCAGCTTAACTCTCTTGGAACTTCGCACGGTTTGAACCCCGGAGTTGATAAAGAAAGCGACCAATCCCAAGGGGACAAAAACCGCTACGGCCAACATAAAGGGCACACTGTGTATCCATTTCTTCAGGTTGGCGATAAACGGTTCCTTCGGCTTGGGTGGCGCGGGTGATACGGGGTTTGTCGGATCCAGAACAACAGGCTCATATCCCTTGACGTAGTTCACATACATTTTATCCAAGTCGGTGTAAGGATCGGTTTTCGTTATGCCGGTGGTGTAGTGGACGGCAGACCTGTCGTTCACGATGTTCGTATAGAGAATTCGACGCTTGAACTTGGCAAGACCGCGCATGAAGATGGATTTCGGATCCGCCAGAACCGCAAGAAGTGGCTTTCCCGTGTTACGGAACTTATCAATACCGAAAAGTTGTCTCCCCGACATGCAAAGTGTACGGGCACCTAGTACGTTCCATACCTTATTTGGCCAACCGCGAAGAGGAGTGCGCACTCCAAGGAATGGGCTAGCAAATGCTGTAAATGTCTAGCACAAGCACGTTAGCTCATTGTCTTGTACTGTTCTTCGTCGAGAAAAGTCCATACCATGCATTCAAGGTTATCCAGCACACCTCGCGCATAAAGAAGGCCAATCGCATAGCGGGCAACTAGGCCGCCGAGGGAGTAGCCAGCGATGCTGATCTTCTTGATCTTTCCACCTCTGCTTTCGATAGCTTGTAGTTCCTCCTCGATCTCGTTACATACTCGTTCGCCGCCGAGCTCAATGCCATCGTAAGTAAATGATCCAGCGTTCCGCTTCGCTACGAGGATGTTCAACTTGTCGCGTAGGTGCTGGGCGCGCAAAGCCTTGGCCACAGAGGCCATATGATTCGGGTTGCCCCATAGCTAGAGTGCAAGTTGCGGGTCAGTTGATGGTTCTGCAAAGTGCCACTGCATATAAAATTTGGCGATCATGCGCCATGCACAAGTACAGCATGGACAGGAGCTCAGTGCAATAAGACTTACACCATGTACCAAAACGCAGAGGTGGTCAGCCTCGACGTCGCCTCCGGTATAATCCGCCATGGTTCGTTTATGATCAGCGATCAGGGACCGGTCGATAGATCGAAAAGAGAAGGGTAACAGTTTGAAAGTGGTAGTGGGTTGCCAAAGCAATTTAAAGGTCGCCTTTACAGTGGAGGGAGCTTGACGGTGGGTTTTCAGGATAGGCGGCGCCACTACGGGAATACCTATAGCGCAACCCCCTGAACAACGACCCAACAAGCCGGCATCGTCCCTGCAAAGCCGACAGTCTGGATGACGCGCTGGCTGCGGACAGTGGAGATCGGACGCCCGTCCGAAAACAGCCTGGATGCGATGCTGCCACGGGGTGGGTGGGGTACTGATAGGGCGCTGTTTAGGCCCAAGCGAAAGACGACTTCTCAATAGCACCGCCCGGACAGCACTAATGAAATGTCCTAGAAGAGAGATTGCATTCATATCAGTCCAAACGGGAGCTTATCAAACCGGAAAACGGGAACTAAGATGCGCCCGCTCGCTGTTCGTCCGGACACCACGAGCACCGTAGGCTCAGCTGTCCATTGGCAAACCATAAGCCCTCATCACGCGGCGCGGCCGAAGCGGAACCTTTCTGATGGGCTGTGGAACGCCCTAAAATCCGCATCTGATCTCGCCGGTCATGTCGCTTCGTGGCATAGGGCTGGCTACCTCTACAGTAAAACCCCCTGTTCCAACACCCCCCAGTACGGGCAACCTCCCCTGTTGCAACAACCCCCAAAGCGAAATTTTCTTTTTTTCGCTAAGTAAGCGCAACCTAGCAACTAGCAACGTAAATGTGAAAAGTTGCTCTTAAATTTATATGGGAATGTGAAGTTTTGAGGTAAAAAAAAGAGTAGAATGCGTAGGGTTAGGGTTAGTATAGTCATAAACTAGGAGACAAAAGTTTAAGTATCGGCTTTTCTTTTAGGTGGTTTTGGTGGTGCAGCTTGTGCACCCTACTCTAGTCCTAGCAAACCCCCCTGTTCTAACAACCCCTTTATCCAGATTTTAAAGGTTGCTACAACTGGAGTTTTTACTGTAGTTGGGATATTTGTTAGGTGTCTGTGCAGGCGCATTGTGACACGAGCGTAAGGCCCGGAGTGATGACGACAGTGGAGCAGTACCTAGGTACCTGTGACAAGGGCTGTGATCAGGGCTTGGAACAGTAGTTCAAATTCAGCTAATAAACTACTTTGGTCTCGAAGGCCTTGTTGATCCCTTCAACCTTCAAACAAAGGCTAGGCTTCAAGGCCTTCTTATACCAAAGAGGCTTGGTACGTACTGAGGCACGCACCGAGCCTTGTTGCCTAATGCCTCAAGGTATCTATCTGGCGGTCTTCATACATATGGACCTTCCTGAGTGCTTCCAACCATTCTCCTTCTTCCTTCTGGCGCCGGCCTTCGTTCGGTCGCCCTCATGATGATGCTCATGTCACAGGGTTAGACCTCTGTGACTGTCGTACGTGATTGCTGTCATGGCTCACCACCATGTACTATTCACATGCTTGTGCAGGCTGCAGCTGCTTCAGAAGCAGCTACAGCGGCACTTATAAGGCTGACGTCAAGCGTTGAGGTTCTGTTAGCCTTGGAAACCCTAACCCAGAACTGTAGGCAAATGTCCGTGTGACAGTACCTACCTAGGGACTAGAACGTGGTAGGGGTTTGCGATCCGTCAAACGCTAAACCCGATAGGAATATATCCTTGTGAAGTGGCCGCTAAAGCTGTCTACTTACAATGCTCCCGTCAGCGAAGTTCCCGACAACGAAATGCGAAACAGAGAGGAATATCCAATGTAAGTTGAAGCTAGAGATAGGGGGGCTCTTTATTTTCAAAGCCAGAAGCCAAAAAAAGGTCCGAGTGGTAAGACATTGTCAAAATAGAAGGGACCTAACAGTGGCTCCTCCCTTTTGTTCACGCCTGGAAGTGGAAGTTTCAATGCTCTCAGATCGCGATGAGAACCGCAACAGCAGCCTGCTTCTTTGAGCTCCCGTCCTTCTACATCCCAGTCCCCACATTATAAATCCAGCAATCCATAAAGCAACTGGAACTGCTTTAGATGATAGTGATAGAGATGCATATCGCATGCAACTTCATCTTGTTAGCGTTACGAATAAGGATGGCCAGGACGCGAGATAACTTCGTTGGCGTTCATTGGGAGCTTCTCAAGCAGATCAAGATAAGGTTTTGGTAGTTCCGAGGAGGGAAAAGTAGAACCTCCAACATCACTGTAACTAAGGTACCAACCGCCAAGAACATTCATTGAGATAGTATGGAAACACTCTTCTTGAATACCGTAGGGACTTAGAGCATCCGGTTTTAGGTTCCAAGGAAATTAGGCAGAATCTATAAGCACACTGCACGAATATGTGCTTTTTATGCCTGCAAAAAATAGTAGAGGAGACAGCTAGAGAGCCCGGAGCACTATAAATTCAGTTCTTCTAATGCTCTGTCCTTTCCTCTGTCCTTTCCCCTATCCTTTCTTTCTCTTCTATAATTATCTCCTATAATAAAACCTTAGTAATATAGCTATAACAAAGACGGAATTAATTCTTAGTAATATTGATCTCGTCTATAAGTAAATAAACCTTTTGGTATTGAAACTATTACTAACTATCTCAAATATAACAAACGATTACCCAAACTCCTAACAGTTCATTAAATATACTAATTATATCGTCGTCCCACGAATACCTTTATCTCCCAACGTACTAAAAGGCCTTACCCTTATAGATCTGGCTCAGAAGCGTACCCACTTTAGCTAGGTTCATAACAAAAGCTGTAAAAAAATCGAGTTTAAAGATAAATTTAAAAGTATTAGTAATAGTTACTATTATATGATTAAATTAGGTAAATACTAGTGTAAATAGAACAACTGCCTTGAGGTAATACGCTTGTAGTAGGAAGCTAAAGGTATTACTTATATATACGTTAATATCATTGAGTGGACTAACGATCCTGATTCTTCTAATAACGACGAAGTTGGTAATACTAAGAAGGATGACGAATTTTAATTTATTTATTATTTAGACTACTAATAATAATTTAAATTGTTAGCTATTAGTATTGTTCGTTATATTACTTTAACTACTAGATAAGACTGTTTTTGTTTCCTAATATTAATAAGTTACGTTGTTTATACCAATCTTTTAATTTTGCCTTCTTAAACTAGTTATAATTAAATCTTACTCTTTCCTCTATCTATAATTCGTAAGTAATATTATTATATTCAGTAGCGGAAATATTTTTAAAATCGTTACTCTCTATTATAATATTAATAGTATTCTCCTAGTTACGCCAATCGATAGTTTTCTAGTTAATTTCTTTAATATTAATAAGGCGATTCTCGTTGCTATTGAAAGGAATAAATATACTATTATCTTTAAAAGATTTAATAACTATAATCTTTTTTTTAATTATTTGTGACAAGGGCTGTATTTAGGGCTTAGAACAGTAGTTCAATTCAGCTAATAAACTACTTTGGTCTCGAAAGCCTTGTTGATCCTCTCAACCTCCAGGAGAAGTTTGGGCTTCAAGGCCTTCTTATGCTAAAGGGAATCGGTACGTACTTGAGGTACGCATCAAGCTTTGTCGCCTGAGGCTTCAAGACATCTATCTAGCAGTCTGTATACGTGTGGATCTTCCTGAATGCCTTCGTCCATTCTCCATCTTCCTTTTGGCGCTGTCCTTCATCCGGCGCCCTACTTCTTGCTTAGTTGGCTGTGGTTACTTCTGGGATGACCGTGACCGAGGGCTCGGCCGTGGGTCCGGCCGAGGTGGGTGTTGTGGCCGGAGGCCACTAAGCATCTTGAGGCTAATGCTAGGCGTTGAGGCTCTGTTGAGTCTTGCGATCCTAACCCCTGGATTGTGGGCAATGTCCATATGACATTATTAAAGTATTTTAACATTTTAAAATGACGTAAGTAACTATAATCCTCTTATTAGAGATGGACTATTGTTTACCTAGGTTATCTTCTTCCTAAGTTTTTATAACTAATTCTATCTCTTCTTTTAATATTTTTTTAAACAACAAATTAATAGTAGTATTAAGAGGCTGAAAAAGGTTAGTAAGGCTGCCAGAGATTATAGCTAGTACTACTTTTATATCCTTAAATTTATTACGAACTCGCTAGGTATTATAAGATAGATATATATCTATAACTAATAATAAGAGAAAGTCTTTTCGCACCGCCGCAAATGTCTTTATACACTGCTGTCCAAAATACTACCAAGTATAACTTTACCAAAACAGAAGTTGTCAGTATAAAAATAGTACCAGAATTTTCGTAATCTTCTACTCTATTTTATAGTCTAGTGCCTTGGACGTATCTGTCTAAAGAAAAGACTCAATGCAAATATTTCAAATTTAAAGTAAATAAATAGTTTTTTCTTCTTTTATTGTATACTAAGGGCTATATAGGACGCCTAGGTACGCTCGACACATTATATTGTACAACCAAAATAAATAAAGATTCCGATGTACTTTTTATATGCTACGGCCTTAATTTGGCTGAGTTACCTCTAAAAGCCTTTTTGATAGCGGTGCGAAAAGACATTTGTATCACAGGATTACCTGTGATGGTACTGGTAATGTACTGCACGATTGGCACAGCCATCGAGTCTCCATTGGCCATTGGCCAATAGGATCGCACGCGTACACCAGTGGGCCCCAGTCTGGATCCAGGGCATAGCTCAGCCCTACCTTATATCTAGACCGCACATCTCCCTCTCTTCCCTTCCTCTCTCCTCGTACAACTACGTATGTCACATTTACCCCCTACCTCTCGTTCTATACTATGATAATTTGCGGCAGTGCGAAAAGACTTTCTCCTCAATAAAGCAATTGATTCTTAGCGGAACTATACTATTGTAACTAAACCGTTGCTCTATCTAATATACTAGAACTTTTCAAACAATTAGTATTCAAGCTCTGGCTACAGAACTTTACTCTTTCGAGCTATACGAAGTAATTTTTTTTTTCGCCTATCCTACTAATCTTATACGATAGCCCGTAGTATTTTAAAGAAGGTAGCAGCCTCGTATATATAAATATCATAGTGGCTATCGATAGGGTAGTCTTAATCGTAGCTACGAGCGCCATTACGACGACGATGGCGTTAATTAACAGCTTCGCTCTTCTCAAAAGGCACTTTAATTTGCGTAAAGTATATTAACACCTACTCTCGCTATTAGTACTAGTCTACCCCACCACGATATAAGCTTAATTAACCTAGATTTTAAACTCGTTAATATAGTACCGCTTTACCTTAGTTGTAGGCTTCTGCTTATACCTTTCCTTTACAATCCTATTGCCGTACGATTTTAGTTTACGATTATAGCGTCGTTCAGTGCGTTGTTAACTTAATAGAGGCGATAGTAGTAGTTGAGCTGGGATTTCTGGTGGTGGTTGAGCGATTTCTAATGCTAGTTGAACTGGGATTTCTAGTGCTAGTACTGGGTGTACTAGGATTTCTAGCACCCGCTCCTAGATCCCAGTGCCTGCGTTAAGACAGAATGTCCTAACGCGTAGATCCATGCCCCTGGTCAACACCAGAAAGTATCACGATATCGACGGTAACGAGCTCTACAGAGGGCAAAAGAACGAGAGAAGGTTACAGGGAAGGTTACAGGGCACAATAGAAAGAGCTGGAGGGTGGAGACATTCAAAATCACCGTCTTACATACAATTTCTGGTGGGCATGAATGTTGCAGTATGCTTGCAGACTATGCCTGATTTCCTTGGAACCTAAAACCGGATGCCCCGAGTCCCTACGGTACCCCTCCCGTTTGAACGAGAAAAAAGCTACGTGAACCAGCATCCCAAGCATCCCAAAGCTTCATCATATCGGCAATCCATCCTGTCCGAGAAAACATCTACATGCATAATTTTACCCCTATCTATCGTGATCTCGTTCCCTCAAACACCAATACCTTTTCATCACTAAGCCCCGTTCATACCACCGTCATAGGCCCTTCCGTACACTGTTTCTTCTTCCCCTTCGTCGCTAACCTCGGCCAATACGCCCAAATAAACACCACCGCCAAGATCTGCAGCATGAACGCATTCACATGCATCTTGATGTTCTTCAACTGTCCTCCCCTCTTCGACCCTGACCCTACTTGCTCTTTCTCTTTCTCTGACCACCTCTCGCAAACCTCCAAAAACAGCTTCGGGTCATCGGTAATGACTCCATCCACGCCCTTCCGAATGCCCCATTCCATCCACCGCTCCTCGTTGACGGTCCAGATGTAGAGTTTCCGTTGCGCCTTGCGGATTTTGCTGATGAAGCGGGCGCCGATGGGGCCGACGAGCATGTGCTGCATGAGGTTGAAGTCGACGTCGGAGTGGGCTTCGGAGAGGAAGCGGGAGGCGTAGGGGAGGGAGAAGCCGATGTAGGCGAAGCGGTAGGAGGGGAAGTAGGATTTGGCCACGTTGATGTAGTTTTCCTGTTTGATTTGATGATGGTAAGCATGTTGAGCGCAGAAAAATCATAGTGAGTAAAGGAGTAACGTACATTCCAGCAACCGAGGACTACTCTGTCGTTCCAGGCTCGTGTCGTTGGCACAGATCCAATGGTTTTGGCTGTGGTGCTCAGTAAGACGTCCGGATCATCGTCGATCTGGAAGTATAAGAATCAGCATCGGGCATCGTTGCCATTAACCTTGAGGAGAGGGAAGTCGAACTCACTTTGATATCCAATAACACCCATACCGACTCCAAACCAGGTTGCCCTAGATACTCAAGCAGATCTTGCAACCTCGGGATGGATTGCTGTGGCTCCCTGAGTGTCTTCAACGTACTCAAGTAGTTCCAGTCACATTCGGAAACTTTCTTGTCTACGCCAAAACACCGTTTAAGGGACAGATCCTGTTGGACACATGTTAGTCAACACAGCTACCCTTATGACTGACGTACTGAAGAGGTTTGGGGGAAAAAAAAAAAAGAAGAAAACAAGAATGAATAAATGGACAACAGTAAACACACATGTACAAGCACAACAACCCCGTCTTTGGTCAAGTGCAAGTCTGTCTCGATCGCATGCGCACCAATGTCCACAGCTCCTTGGAAAGCCCCCATGGAGTTTTCCGGGAACATGGCTTTGTACCCGCGATGCGCGATCGCCTGAGGAAACCGTGGCCCCGAAGGTTTCTGTCCATTGCCGCCGGTTGTACTGGTGTTTGACCCGGAAGTAGAAGGAGTGCGAGCAAGATAATCTGGATGGATGATATAAAAAAAAAGCGGTTAGCTTTGAGGTCCTGGCAGAAACTGTGCTGATGAAGATATGGTGAGATGTTACCTGTAGTTCCTTGTGGGGCTTCTTCCCCTGAATGTATCCCTAATTGCGACATGCCTAGCAGCTTGAATCTTTAAGCCCGTTTCCTTCTTCAACTAACAACGCTCGTTTTCGAACAGGTTCAGGCTTTACAATATGGTTTCACTAGAGCTCAATTGTGAAAAGACGGTTTGAATGCCAAAAGTAAGGGGTTCAAAGGTAAAATATGGTTGGAAGGTTACCCCAAGAGAGAGAGAGAGAGAGAGATCTGCCCTGAGTGGTCTTATTATTCACAGCCACTTCGGTAGGCAGGCAAACGGCACTCGTCGCCCTGGATCGACCCTACACCAACAGGCTTGGAATGGCGATCCCCGAAAAACTCAGGAACCAAGTTGAATCTTAAACACGACTTGGAAAGTTCATCGGAAACTCGACCACTGAAGTTGATTGAAATTCTGTTGACTAGTCAAATAGTACGAGATGGTTATTCTGTCCTCTCTTGTCCGCATGGACCCTCTCCAGGGCTGGTAGTGCTGTCGTGAGCCATCAAGGTTCAATTCCGTAGGCTCGAACACGACCCTGCAGATCTTCGGCCGTCGAAGGTTTGGACCCGGGCCGGTCCTGACCGTCTTTCCGCTCGAACGTTCGGTCTGTGCCAGCGTACCTGTTCCAGACCCGGCGCCGCTCACGGACAGGCACAGCGTGTGTGTGCATAGTGGAAGGGACATGCGTCGCGTGGTTCCCGACCGCACTTCCCCCACTATCGGTGTACCGTGGTGTCTCTCGCCATTTGGCCCGAAACGAAGTGAACCACCCTCTGTCTGTCAAATCGATCTGGGAGGTGAATCCCGAACCAGTCCTACATGTACATTTTCGACACACCAAAATACGGAATCCCTTCATCGCAAATGGTGAAGTTCACTTCAGGCGGCAAGTGCATTCGGGTTTCCAATTTCAGCAATGCGCGGAGTCATAAAGCAGAAAAGTGGCTTCCATGACATCACGCCGTGGAGTCTGTCCATCCAGATGTTCTAGCACCTATTGAACCCCCGAGACCCCGTCGGTGACACCTTCCACGAGCTCGCAGGTTCGACTCTATTCCTGTTTTTCGCTTCCGGCCATCAAAAGTTCTCCATTCGACACAGTGAGAACAAAACGTAAACAAAACCCCGATTTGCGGACACCGTTAACCTTGAGAGCTGACAGCAATCAGCGTCCATCTTCGATCTCCAGAGCTCCTCTTCTCCTTATCTCTAGTCTCCACCTGTCAATGAGTCGCGGAAGCCTGAAATATGACAAGTCGTTCGAAGGCTACATATTCCCGGCAACGGCTGCGGGCGAGGCGGGTACGCATCATGAACATTGGGACTCGTATTGCTGTCGGGGTGCTTGATAAGGATAAAGGGTCACCGCAGTCACAGACGGTACTGAGTACTCCGTGCCATTTTACGGTGAAGGACTGAGGGTTGAGATTCATAGCCACATCTACTCCGTAGTCCGCTGTCCAGCGCGACGGCTTCTTGTAAACTCTACCGGTCCCGGCGATCAAAAGGCTTGTTTCTTCTTATGTGGATGTTCAGGGGCTACGAGGCGAGGCGGCGAGCGAGGACAGCTTCCGTCTGGACTTCCTGCACTACCTTTTCCCCCTAGGTAGTGCCTAGACTAGTGTGCAGGCCTCGGGGTTGTGGTCCTTTGAACTTGGTCAGAGGGAGATCGTGACCACGTTACAGGCAGTCGTTGTCAAACTTACCTACCAGTACTTACAGTAATAAAGTGGCTGGATATAAACAAGAGGAACTCGGCATGGGAACTCCCGTCGGTACGCCTGTCCCGTCCCCGAAATTATGAGAGGACCTCATATTCAGGCTAAAAGCCCGCGCGCGCATCAGAAGGCATTACCCGCCTTTAGGGTACTCTGCACACGTGGGAAACGGGCGGGAAGAATGGGACGGTAGCACGCTGCGCATCAGATCAGACGGTTGTACCAGGTACCCGAGACTACCCGGGTTTTCTTGCGCCGTGGTATGTAACATCCTTCTTCATGTGGAAGCTTCGGCGGACGATCAGAAGCAAGGTCTCGAACGGGTACGACGGGGTTCAGATGTCACGTCGAATGTGACTATCTGTGATGCTTTTTGCTTCTCTCTGAGCATCATATGAAGCATCCCGCCCTATGGCTAAAAGAGCCGTATAAACAAGGAGCGGGAAAGGAAACACCCGGTACGCGTCTCACAAGTGACCTCCATAAGTTTGAAACCACACGATAACGATGACATTCTTCTCACACGCTATCTCTGCTCTAGGCTCGCTGCTACACCCGCGACTGCTGTTGAATACTGTCGTCCGCCTGATACCCTATCTACCTTCAGCTGATCCCCCCAGTCACGAAACCCGGCAAATTAAAGCACTTCCAGAAACTCCAACCCTTAACTTCCTGCCAACATGTCCAGATGGAAGAAATAGTTTTCCCGGCCTGTATCCCGTCATAACAAAAAATAAAATAAGAAAATAATCGAGAGCCCGCGCCCATCAAGGACCAGAAAAATTCCTAATGACCCCTATGTCATTATAGTCCATACCCATGTAGTCCATCCAAAAGAAAATTGTTTGTGCCCGCTGAGTTCACGGGCAGTAGTGTGTTGCGGTAATCCACATTTCCGTTATTCAGACCCATGTCGCCGCCAGGCGTGAGATCATCGCAAGAGGAGATACTTTCCTCACTCAAACTGAGAACACTTTGTGCCGTTGGAGCGCTTGGGACAAAGTCACCTAAATTGAATGATGACATATCCCATGGATCTTGCCCCCATGCCGTGGCCGACGTTGGTGTAGCAGACGAAGGCGTCTCCAAAGGTGCCAAAGCTGGGCCCCCGTAAATCGCAGTATAGAGACTGACCGGTCCACCGTCCAGCGATCTTACCAGCGTCTCCCACTCAGCTGTCGACATGCCTGTCGACGTCTTCTGCGGGTACATTTGGCCTTGCTGAGAGTGAGATGCTGTGGAAGATCGTTGTTGCTGTTGCTGTTGCTGTTGCTGTTGCTGTTGCTGTTGCTGTTGCTGTTGCTGTTGCTGTTGCTGTTGCTGTTGCTGTTGCTGTTGCTGTTG
>MU859429.1:0-18186 GCA_033297205.1 Pseudoneurospora amorphoporcata
ACTGGTAGCCCTAAGGCACCCATTGCGCCAAAAATAGGGTAATTTTGGCTTGGCCTCTAACAACCGACTAACAGAGGGTGCCAAGAAAAATATTTCGGGGGAGAGTTGAAGTGAGAAGAGAAGAGTCGGCCGAGGCATGGCTCTCAAGCGTTGACAGCTGATGGCCGCCTGGCAGCGTGGTGTTGGGACGCTGTGATGCGGAGGAAGGAACGCTGAACGACTTCACTAGAAACCACACTCACTCCGACAAGCATGCATGTCACTTTCCCTTTAACCTTTCAACAAACTTGACCCTCTTCCTTCATCTCGCCAACCCGATTTCTCTCCGTTGATTCTCCTCACCCCTCTTTGTTCCAATGGCCCCTCCGGAACAGACAAAACCGCCCAAGCGGACAACGCTCCGTCGCCGTTCCCTATCTTGCTACCACCTGCCAAATTGCTCCTCCAAATGATGGGACCAAAGAGTGCGATTGGCTTCAAATTCTGTATTGTCAATGCACGTGCATAAATTCATTCACACTCACGGAAACACGAGGTGAGAATCTAAACCTACCCATCGACCGTGTTCCTGGCATATTCCAATGTGCTGTGCCGTACAAACAGCTTTCCCCGGAAAAGCCAACGGTCCCAGGTAACACCGGAGGGTCTGGTTACCATGCAGAGAGGCAACTTTATTAGCCCATGAGAGGATGGTGATGTCTTTATCATGTTCGACAAGGACAAGTGTCTATGGAAAGTTCAATGGCGCCTTCAAGTTCGGTCAAAAGACGCCATGCGCCCCACCAACACCCAATGGAGATCAGGCAGAAGAGCTACCGATCAAGTGTCGAGACGAGTGTCTACTTGATGAGAGACGGCTGAGGGCTGTTGGTGGAAAACAGACAGACAGGTCGCCGACTCCCATCACTTCGGCATCATCAATCTCTCACAGAGCAAAGCTGTTCCAAATGCTACGCGGCTTCCATCTCCCAACTCCTGGGGACAAACGTTACGGGTCGTCGGGAGGGTGCGCTCCAATATCTCCCATGTTTTATACATGAGCCACGGATGGAAAGCAGCACGTCGTCCGCGCCAAGTTGGGTCAAGGCGCGTGAAAACACCACGGGTCAGTCCAAAAATAGCCTGTCCCCTTGCCTTATCCATCCCTCCGCCTGAACCCCGACCAGACCACAATACGGTGGACCGCGGCCTCAAGTCGCCGCTCGACCCAAAACTGCAAGCTAATGTCGACTTCACATTATCAGTCTAAGGGTCTGCAGGTCCAGCTTCGAGTCCGGGCCACGGGTCAGCAAAACTTGGAACCTTGGGCCCCTGGATGACGATGCCGTCCAGCCGGGTAAATAAAGCGGTTTATATCACCACCGGGCCTTCAACACTTGGGATTTCATCTATTCCATATTGCCTCGATATTGTCGCCACCAAACTTCCATCACCATATCGCCATATCGCAACATGACCCACGTCTCATGCTTCTTCGCCCGCAGTATCGAATGAAATCTGGTCCAAAATGCCGCTATTGATATGTTATTAATATTTTTGGCTTCAGGGGAAGCTTAGTGGCGGCAACAATGGTCCTTGGCATACGTCGAACGACGAGCACCGACAACGCCATGTCTATATCAACAAGACCAAGACCCGTGCCTCAATCGTGCTCAGGACTTGCTCTGTACAGACATAGACTTTGCCCAGGTCTGACAGATACCAACAACAACTAGCACCGGCAGTCCTCCCATTCCTCCGCCATCATGGTCGGATCAAGCCTTACTCTGTCACTGCTCGGCCTTGGTGTCGTCCATGCCCTGCCAGCTTCCAAGAAGGTGGAGGAGCGCCAGTCCCTCATAGGAGGTGGCTGGAGCGACTTCCATCCGGGTGATGGCACCAATATTCCCCGGTGTGAAATATCCCTTCCCATCAGCCAGCAATCACCATGCTTCTTCTACCCTATCCCTGGACAAATCATCCCGGGAAAGGCAAAGCGGCAAGTCTTCATCGGGCCCGCTGACGGCGGCTTCCATCCCGGTGACGGTGACGAGATCCCTACCTGCGAGATTTCCCATCAACGAACAACCCCCGTGCATCATCTTGCCTATTCCGGGAGAGATCACGCCGGGACCCGGCAAGAGGCAGTCACTTGGTCCCGGCTGGAGCGACTTCCACCCCGGTGATGGCAACACCATTCCCACTTGCGAAATCTCGCTTCCCATCAAGCAACAGCCACCCTGCATCTTTTTCCCAATCCCGGGGGAGATCAGGCCAGGAAAGCGATCGTTCAGCCTCCCGGCGGACTATGCCACCAACACCAAGCAGGTGATCCTTCAGCTTGAGAAGCAACTGGTGGCTCTCCAGAACAAGAAGAACAAGACTCCCGAGGACATTGCCGATATACGCGCCATCAAGGCTGCCCTCAAGTATCTGGAAGTATCGATCAGATTTCCGCACCGCCTGGATCCGAGACTGGTTTCGTTCCCGGCAAGCGGCCCTTCTCCCTGCCTGGCGATTACGCGAGCGACACCAAGAAGGTTATCCTGCAACTCGAGAAGCAGTTGGTTGCCCTCCAGAACAAGAAGGACAAGACCGACGAAGACGTAGCTGATATCCAAGCCCTCAAGTCAGCACTCAAGTTTCTAGCCGGCATTGACCAAATCTCTGCGCCGCCAGGAACCGAGACTGGTTTCGTTCCTGGAAAACGTGATGCGCCCTCCGTTGGCTCTTACGTTTCAGTCTGCCCCGGGCTGGAAGGTGCCGAGATTGCTCTCGAGACCCCCTTGCACAAATCTAAGCCATCAGTACAGGAGTACATCATCATCCAGAAGTTGACCAACTTCCTTGCCGGGTGCGGGATCACCATCGTTAAGTCTCCTGATGGCACATGGACTATCCTCAAGCCATCGGACAAGAAGCGAGGCGTCGATACAGAGGTCACGGTTGCCACTCCTAAGCTTGTCGCCGACTTTGACCTTGCTGGTTTAGAAGAGTCGTATCACCTGCTCCTTGAGTCCACCCGAGGCAGCCAGCCCTCTTTCGTCACCTGGCTTGCCCTCCGACAGATCGCTGATCTGCTCGAGCTGTACGGTGCTCCTGTTTATAGCGCCATCTCCTCTGCTTCCGCCACCTCTAAGCGCCAAATCACCATCGGCACAGGCAGCTGCCAGCTCCTGGACATTCTCGGTCTCAAGGCTGCACTCGCTGCTCTGATGACCGCCTATGGGGACCCCGCCAAGGCGCCAACCAACATCTTCCTCATTGAGCAAATCCTCGTTACGGCCATCCAGCTCTGTGGTCAAGGTGTTCCTGGCTGGACCACCCTCACACCTGGTAACCCCATCCCCGGCGGGCCGCTTGTTCCCGACCCAACTATTCCCGGAGGACCCATCAAGCCCGACCCGTATGTTCCTGGCGGGGAGATCAGGCCAGGCCGCAGAGATGTAGACGAGCTTGATGATCCTACGACTTTGCTGGATGCGTTGCAGGTCCTCGAGGCGCATTATGGAGGCTACGAGTCTGGCACTATCCCTGCGCCGTTGTTCTTGATCATGCTCAACCTGGTGACCATCCTCCAGGAGGTGTATGGTGTGACTGTAAAGGGATGGCCTACTTTGGGACAAGGAACTGTGGTTTTGACTCCTTCCACTTGAAAGCAGGGTGTCGTTGATGAGAGAGGTGGAGTTTGGTAAGAGGTTATTGCAAAACGGGGGTAACAGCATCGGTGTTCGAGGGAGAGGGATAAGAGGTTGCCGGTGGTTTGGGCGCAGTGGGTAATGATGATGAAGCGCCAATAATGGGAACAGCTCACAACAGCAGCTCATGGAAGGATGATGATACCTGTCGGTGTTTACCGCTGACGATCTGGATGAGGAGGGAGAAGGAGACCTTGGCCACCCCTTGTTCAATGTGTCAACGCCGGCCTTTACTACTATTTGTTCCATCCTAACCCTTCTCCAAGGTGAAAGGTTTTCTTGTATTCTCTTTCTTTTTTTAAGAGTACCACCAAAGGCTTGATTGATCTCTTACCTTCTGACCCCAAATTGCTGTGGCCCGAGTGTTCGTGCCTTAGTCCCAGTAGGCTGTGAAGATTGGTTCCTGCCCCGAGATACTAATGCATCCCAAAACGGTACCTAACTTGCCCCAGCCCGGCCATGTGCACCGCCACTCAACCCTGCGTCGACAACTTGGGCTTTGTGTCAAGTTCCTCGTCATCCCAGGAATATGCAAGATTCATCGCTACCTGTCGGTATATGTCGGAAGGTCCGTTATCCCAACAATTCACTTCGCTGTTGCCACGAAATATTGCAGCAAGCACGCCTATGGCCCGTGACGAATGATCCGACGGTGGTAGTACCCAAGAACTTTATATCGGATGCCATACATGAGAGCCAACATTGCTTCCCAGCATGAAGTCATGCGATGGCAGATTAACACGCTCACAATGCTCCCGGGATGACCGCACACTACAACCTTGAGGTGCAGAAGGGCAAAACAGCGCTGTCGCCCGATATAGCAGAGCCGCAATCCACCAGCCAACCTTAGCCAGGAGTGACTCGTAACCCTGGAGGAAACTCTATCGTATGTCATATCTAATTATCCAAAGCGTCCTCTGTCAGATGTTCAGAAAACCCTGACTCACTTGTAGGAAGTGCCCTCCCAGTTACGATAATACTCACCAGGAGACTCGACCATGTATCTGTTCCCGAGGACCTATTTGAGGAAAATTTCGGACGGTTGCCCCCTTAACATTCATCCACAACCTATCCGCTATCTATTCCCACACTGTAACACGGTCGATGCACACACACGCTTGCTCATTCTCGTTCGAGTTAATAGGAATCGCTAATGTTCTTTCAGGTTCATTGTCCGCATACCACCACGGCTACCGTGTTTGATGAGCCGAGTGTCTGCTATTCAGGTGCACTTGGACCCCGAAGCACTCATGATGCATATAATGGTAGCGCATAGTATACAATGTGAATCAGCCATGTGATAGTTGACTTCGAGTTTCTTTCCAGACACTGCACGACTCCATACGGTGTTGCTCGGCTCGGTGAGTAAGGCTCGAGAAAGAATTGATATTGGCCTGACTACCATGTAAAACACTCAACATGGAACCGCGCAGTGTGGTTTCTTACATGCATGAGACATGCGGTAAGAAATTGATGGCCTTGAATTACACTGCTCGATCAGTTTACTTCACATATGCAAGCGTCTGACCTGACCACTGTTTCTAGAACAACTACAAGACGCATGTTTCAGTCTACGGTTACGGATACGGAAATCCGTAAGAAAGAAAGCATTTAGAAAGCATTTAGACACGGTCTCAAGCGATGATAGACGGGTGACTCCTTGACTGACACTGGCTATCCATACCTTGAACGATATCATGTTCATTCTGTCGTGATCATCAACTGCCGGACTCACACCTCGCCGAGGGCGCACTACTTGCCGTATTCGAACAAAGACGAGGTTCGGCTTCGGCAGTGATCGTCCATAATTGTCTCAGTTAGCCGACCGATTGAAGCTTTCCCGTTGTGCCGACCGCAACATATATGACCTATGACGTAAAATACGGCGCTTGAAGTCGCTTGCACCGGGTCAGTGGGAGCGGTTGACTTGAGCTTTAGTTGCCGGGCTGGTAAGGACCGGACTTCTGGGAATCATCGTTGGTCCCGTGCCTTTCGGTACATCACGTCGGCCATATTACACTGGTTCTCTTTGTTGTTACTTGAAGCGGTGACTGCCGAAGTTCAACAATTGAAGTGGCTGATCAGTAAGACCAAAGCTGGTCGAACAAGAGAGGCTCTGCCGGACTCCCTCATCTCTCTTTGTCTTCACTTATTCGGAAGCCACCGCCAACAGCTCGGACTCTACCATTGAGGCAAAAGAGCCTCGTTCGCGTCATGCGTGTTAGCCAAAGTCTTAGACAGACGTGATCAGCGAAACCGAGACCACAAGAGAAGAGTTAAGGGACTACTTGTCTGGAATCCGAGACTACTTTAGATTATCGAGTGAGTACATGGACTGTCTACGAACTAGACTCCAAACACGTACCACCCCCGAAGCCTTGAGACATACCACTGTTCCATCTCGTGTGGTCTAAAACAAGGGTATGGAAGGAGGAGGAGGCCAAAATACTATGACCAAGCCGCTTTGGTCCACTCTGCTCTTCATTTACCGTTGTTCACTTTCCCGTTTTACGGGCTCGGTGGCTTTCAGCCTCACTCTACCGTCATCCCGGGATGGACCAAGCTCGGAAGTTTTTTTTTTTTTTTTTTTGGTTTATGCCTTACCTTTGCCCTGCTTTATCTAAACACCTCTTTAAAGAACTTGGTAACAAACCAACTGAGATCGACAGTAATACACAGAGTAAGCCGGCTGCAGATCCCGCCTCCTAAGACACGGCGGGGCTGAAGTTGGGCCTTTCCTGCCTTCCTTTCCTCTCCGAGCCTCCGAGACAAACGGTAAGCTGCAAGTCCATGCTTGATTTATGGACGGGTGTACCACGGCCTTGCGTGGCTTCATCGTTTTCACCATGTCTAGGACCTCAGTGAACCCATCCTACACGGGAAGCTGAGCGTGCCGCTATAGATGGCGTAGGGAGGATCATGTCATTGGTGGACGTAAAGAATTATAGACAAGCAAACACACAATATCTGACCACTGAAACATGGTAAGAGTGAGTATGTGTTGCTAACACTCGGTAAACTGTAGAGAGGAAGACCATCTCAGACATATCAGAATCATCATATGTCGCAATCAGTTCATGCGCCTCACTATCAGCAACCCACCACAGAACAGCTGAAGTTACAAGACTTGAACGTGGTGGACGCCCTCGCTGCCATGGCTCGGTGGAAGAACTGATAGTTGATATTGCTCGTGCATAATTTGTGCTGCTCACAAAGAGGCACAGTCCACACAGAGAGCTTGTGTGCGTAGCGCCAGTCAAGTGCAGGTGCTTCCTTATGCCGTGACTACGCACTCTTTGTTAGCCAGACGCAAACGGTGACGATGTGGAGGAGGGCGAGGCTGTGAAGGAGCAGGGAAAACGGACAATGCGGCACTCCCTCATAATCGGCAGCCCGTCCCCGCCGTCCACCTGGGGTAGTGATACGATAGATCACCCAACCCACATCAACTTCCGGAGTGAAAAGAGACCCTTGCCCGAGTGTCCATCAAGGTTGCTACCAGCCCTTGACTGAGGGTCTGGACGGGGATAGGCTGTAGATGAAGGAGTGAGACACGGACACAAACGCCGTGAGGCCATAAGCCGACAACGACGACAAAAAGCACCAGTGACATGATGGTATCCGTAGTCAGTAACTCTCATGAGACGGGGCCCCAAAGGGCTAGACTGTCCACTGCCTCCTTCACCGCCATGTGAGGGAGCATTCCCCTCTTCCTGTGAAGCAAGCAGAAGACAGAGATCCAGCCAATCTCTGCCGAAAAGGTAGTAGGTAGCACCGATGAGATGCGATGGGGTGTTGATGGATCACCTGGCGGAGGGGGCTTAGGGCGCGGCATAGCGGCCTTCTGCTCTCTCTGACTTTCTCCCTCTCGTTCACGCTTCACGGTACGCCCGGGCCAGTGGGGTGGTATGCGAGATGCATCTTGGGATGGACGACGGTTGGTATGTGGGTGTACGTATCATGGTTGGTGGTAGGTAGGTAGTGGTGTTGACGATGATGGTTGGCAGTTGGTATTATCCAGTCCCAGCTTGTATGCACAACAACAACTGTTATTCATGCCGCTTGTCGGCTACCCCACCCAACCACCGCCACTCAAAGTGTCTTCACACACCTACGCACGCCCATGGCACTTGATGCCCGGAAGGTGCCGCATCACGATTGGCTGACAACCCCGAGGGGCACGATGAAGCCAAGTGTAGCCGACTGCTTGGTAGCCCAGCAGGATGGGGAGACCGGCCGGCGAAACGACGACGATGGCGATGATGCTGAGACAAGGACGGGTCCGATCCAGTGCAGTCTCACTTGTTGACTGGACGAAAGGAGCGAAGACAGACGCCGTCTCCTCAATCCTTCTGCCACCGCGGCCCCAGCCCCAAGCCCTTACCTTCCCATGCGCTAATGCAAGCACTTAAACAGCTTGATCCATGAACGCGCGGAGCTAGGGCGGTTGTTGCTTTTTTTACCCCATCCTCCAGAGTGCGGTCCAAGGTCCAAGCTAACCCATGTACGTCGGCCCAGTTTGCTAGGTATGTAGGTTTTCGTTGTCCGAGGCATCATGGTTTCAGGCCCTTTTTCCATGCTTTCGTCGTCTTTTCGTCCCGTCTAGACCACTGCCGATCAATGATGTTCAGTGAGACGTGCCCCATTGGGGACCCATTGGGACCCATTGGGAACTCCGAGATCTAACAGCTACATCGGTAACATCGCGGCAGATAGTCGGCGGGCTTTTGGTTTGAGAGATGGCGATCCCGTTTCGTCCGTTCCTCCTTCCGGAGTCCCCATCAAATCATGCCGCTCTGGCATGACTGCACAGAACTAGGGTACATACTGCGTAGCATGTACGGGGAATGCGGGACAGCGTAGCAATACGAGACCGGTGATCCCGTAGAGCGGGCGGCACGAGACCGGGAGCAATGGCCTTGAGAGATGCTCAAATATACAGACAGGCACGGAGGCCCGGACAGCTCAAGTGCTCAACAGGCCTGGGGCCGGATTTGGTGATAATTCCCGGGCCGGCAGAGGAAGCCGCTCGCACGGCCCTTCCGAAATATCATGACGGACTTCCGGCCGATTAGTTAGGTAGGTAGTAACACAGCCGACAGTTTCGGGCCCAAATTGCTGAATAGGCTCGACAAAGAGCGAGACAAAATGCACTTTACACATGGCACTGGGGGCGGCGGAGGCACGGGATGTCCAAATAGCTGGGTATCCCATCGGTTGTTGGAGGCTTTGCATTGAATCGATACCTTACCTAAGCCGTTGAGTGTTTGTTGCCGATCTCTCAGAGTGAAGCGTGAACTTGCTACCTACCGGCGACCGAACACTCGAAAGTCCAAGGAATGCCCGACTGTAGTGTAGTGCCGGCAAACAGCCACGACGCCGTCGACACGGCGTGGAACTCGGGCACTGAATGAGCTGAAGACATCTGTCCACTGCGCTGCGAACGACCTGCAAGTCTTGCGGTGAGTATTTGTATCGGAGTGAGCCCCGAAGACCTAGTGGAGGAGAAGGGACGATGGAACAGCTCATCGGTTGCCGATACTGATCACAGGGTTTGTGAGGGAGTTTCCACAAGAGCCAAACAGTACAGTTGCAGATAATGTTTTTCTCTGAATGGAGAATGGTTGCAAAGACAACACAATGCCTGATTTGGTAATGAGATAACAAACACGTTGTGGACTGTCAAAGTCGATTGGCTAGAGACAAGAGCCGTTTTTCTTACTATGTACTCGACTCTGTGAGTGGCTACCGTGACCTCTTCACCGACTTTCTGTGCTGTTGCTGCAACCAAACAGCTGCTGGCTTCTGGAGCCTCATGCTAGCCAGCAGTAGTGCCAGCTGCCAGCCCAAGTCGATGCAGCAGCAGCAGCTTTTAAGGCCCAAGTGGGAGGGGTGGTGATCTCCCAGTGGATGGTTTTGGGAGTTGGGCGCTGGAGAGGGCATCACGGCATCAACAAAACTGGAGCCCCTCTAGAGATTCTCCCTCTCCGCCCCCGGAGGAACGAAACAGGTCGGAAACGAATACCGATGATCGATCAGACCAACGGAAACGACATGGAGGGGCAGTCCACTTTGTGAGATGGATACGAGTGGGTTCCCACTGTTTGGCAGAGTGCCAGTGGGGTCACGGTGCTTCTGGAACTCTCTCTTGCGTCACTTGCTTCTCCATTTCTCAGCTCTGTTTCGGCAGCTCCTTCCAGCTCCGTCTCTGCGGCTTTTGCCAAAGCCATTCCTTCTTCCTTCTTTTTTTTGTCGTTTTTTGATGCTTTGGCTGGGAATTAGATCCAGTATGTAGTACCCCTAGCTCTTATTGATGCCCCTGACCTTGGCGTTGTGACAGTCAAAACAGTCCACAATCCACACTGAACCGAGGGGCCCAGCCAGAGGGGTGTCGATTATCGGCCGGCGTCGGCAAGGTTTCTTCTTTGCTCTTTTTTGGGGCTATATTTTCGTATCTCATAGTGGACCATGGAACTGGAGAAAGTAAAATGGAAAAGAAAGCCCAATCAATGTATGTACCATCGTTTCGTTAGGCTTGCTTCCCCACTGTGAATCCTTCCCGCTAGCTTGCCGGCCCACGCCGGCGGCGTGTTCCAGCTCCAGGGCAGAGGTACAGAAGCGAGTTTCCACAGTTGGGCAACTTTCCGGTCCCAAAGAGTCAAAGACCGTCCCAGCAATGCTTCTCCCTCGCTTGCGTGCAGTGCCGTGAAGTTGTGCACACATGGCCGCACGTACGGTCAAAGATCTTGACATCCCGAACAAGGATATCCCTCGTCTTGTTTGATGTGTGATGGTTTGAAAAGAGACAATATCACAACGTTTGGAAATGAATTTGTTGCAGTGTCAGAAACACGCAGATTAACTCCCGGGAACGGCATAGTGGTCGGAGGTTAACAGCCATATTCGTCAAGGATTACCGGTGTGGGTGTTTGGCTGGATTAAAGTGCTGAAAGTGATAATGAAAATTGAGGGTGGTGGTTGTGCACGGGTGATGATATTGATGCTGTTTGAATGAAAGTGGCCGTGGGGATTTTCCCAACCACCAAGCCCCTTCCTCCTTAGAGCTCCTGCTAGGCATATTGCTTGGAGGCTGCACTGTGCCACAGCAATGGTGATGGATGACGACCGTCAGACCATCATCACCAGCTCGGGAAATTTGTCCGCAAATTTCTCCTGCCGTTGCTTTGTTGTTGATCCCGCTGTGATAAGAAAGTAGGATAATATCGTCGAGGATGTCACCTGCTTCCTTCCATGCCTTGTTGCCTTGGCCCTCTTGGCTCGGGAAGCCATGATGTCTGTGTCTCTTGTCGTGCCGAGCAACGACGATGATGCGCTCGTCTTCCAGCCTTTTCTCTGAATGGAATCCTTTCCGTTCCCAGCCAGCACCCTCTTCCAACCAATCACCGGCCCAACCAGCTGCACTGCAGACAACCAACATGCGAAGTCAAGCCTTACTTTTCCTTCTGATTCGTCCTCCCATTTCATCTCCAATCCCAACTTCCCTCCCAGGCGCAAAGCCATTGTGAGAAAATGCAAGTGCCCACCCGCTGCAGCACAGACTCACACCCACCAGCCCACCCACACCATCCACACATCCTTCGTCGTCGCTCTCATTTTGTTCACTCGCGCGCCCAGGAAACAGAAAACCAAAAAAGCAGGGCGAGGTGGCACCAGCATGTACCAACCAATCAGAACCCTTCACCTCTCTCAAACAGGTCAAGTCTCATCTCTCTTCTGATCGCTCTCTTTGCGGCTTGGTTGCTTGCGCCCATTCTCCCCAACCACCAGCAACAAAACTATAGGTACCTACCTGAGACTGCCAACCGTGAGAGAAGAGAGAGACCGAGGGGCCCTTCCTTCCTTCTTCCTTCGATGGGATGGATCCTTCTTTCTTTGGCGTTTGATCCAAGGTTGAGACACTTTCACACCTTCAAGATTCATTCTATACCTGTTCTGGTTATACCCTGCAAACGTAGCTGCAACGCTACTGCATTATGCTTACTAGGTACAGGAATGAAATGCCTTCTTGCTGGATCGGAGAGTCTTTTTGCTGGTATCCTTTTCGCAGAAAAGAGCGAAGTGCAGCAAGGCAGACAGGGCAGGCAGGCAGGCAGGCAGGCGCCCGCTCGATGCTATCAGGCGATACGCATGACTTTCAAGCGAGCGGTAACAGGCAGTACGCCACGGTAGGTGCAATAACAAGCAGTTAGTTAAGGTGTCAAGACATACTGATCTCGCATCCTCCGAGCCTCCGTCGTCTGCTGTCCCGTCTGTCTCGTTCGAGGGTCCGCCTGTTTCTGTTATTGTCGCTTGCGACGATAAGCTGCATGAGGGTGGATGACTTGCCGTGCTAACTGGGTGCCCGGTGGTGGTGAGTGGTGCCCTGCCACCATTCATCCCAAAATGCACCTGTACCTTGGTTTCTTCTGGCAACTGCTGGGCGCTGTTGGAAACGCTAGGAACATCTGATGATGGAGTGACAGTGGGTGGTGTGGGAATGTGGGTATTTCCATGTTTTTAGTGAGTGATTTGTAGTGTATTTTGTCTTGCCTCGCGAAAGATTGCATGTGTCACTAGGTGCAACATTCTCGGCGTCCACTCCCGCTGCAACCAACCCCTGAATGGGCCACCAGCTGGGCACACAACGGAACCGGCCCTTTTGCCCACCGGTTGCGGCACTTGTTGCCCGGGTGCCCAGTCATGGTGCCAAAAACTGCGACGCCAATTCAGGAGTGGTAAACACTGGCATTGGCGGGACTCCTAACATGCAACTATCACCAGCATCATCTCACTGCTCAAGTGCACAAGTACGTGTGTTGTTGTGTGTAAGGTGTTGGTTGTATTTCTCTCCTCCCAGGCAACCGAGAAAAGTGCGGTTGCAAGAATGAAAGCTGCACTACCAAGCACATTTCTTGATCCAAGGCAGCCCATTCCTTTTCCACTCCATATGTACAAGCTCCTTTCCATTCCAGGCACGGGAAGTTGTATGCCAGAGTTTATATAAAAACGTATTCGGTGTTTGGCGCGCCAAGACCTCTTCCAAGGTCGCGCAATATAGCACAAAGAAGGGCTCTTGACCCGAGTATGTTCTAAGAAAAATATGTTCGTATCCCATCATTTATGTCAATTCATCCATGTCTTCTCATCAACTTCATCATGACCCAGTGAGGAAAAAAAAAGGAAGAAAACAAGGAATTGCCAGCTCAGGTGTTGAGAACTTTCAAAAAAATTTGAACAACGGGGAGTAGTATCATTCAGCAGAAACAACGCTCGCTAAACAGCACTCCGTTTCTTTTCCCGAACTCTGTTTCTCGATGTTGCGTGCCAGACGGAAAATGGACTTTCTGTCTGCCGCTGAAAAACAAGAGGTAGCCGGCAGCAAGGCTTATAAAAAAGAATAAAAAAAAAAAAACAAGCCGCTGAAGATGAGAAAGACGGGAATAAAAAACACATTGTCTTCTAGACCCCTAAACAGAGCGTAACGTCGCGTTGCGAAACCTTCAGATCTTTATATTCCTCCTCCGGTTTTAGTTGTGTTGCGCCGAAAACGTAAAACGATGGCTGTATTTCACTCGCGGCCCCCCCCCCCCCCCAAAAAAAAAAAAAAAAAAAAAAAAAAAAAAAAAAAACCATGCAAAACAATGATGATGGTCGACAGAAATCGACCCAGTTATCCTTCCCAACCTCTTTTTCCACATGTAGAAATGCGGTTGACAAAACCCCGAAACTCCAAACAGTGTATCCGAAAAGCACAAGAGCCATCCCACCCCATCTTCTTATATGTACAATAATACAGATTGTTCTTTCAATGAAAACGTATAAAAAAAAAAAAAAACGGAAAACAATTCCCACTGGGAAGACTTGCCGCTCCTCTTTATCCCGGGCTCCTGGGTATCATAATCCGGACAAAGACCATCTATGTGGTGGGACATTAGAGTAATCGTGAAAATAAAAATGAAAATATCCGGCACCTGTGTTTGCCATCGGCTGTGGCATGGAGAGATAAAAGCTGAATGAGGTATAGCCGGCCTATCGGCCAACCTCGAAAACGTATTGCCCAATTTTGCGATCGACTAGTAACAGCCTTGGATATGCGAAAAGAAAGGAACCTGGTGGAAGGGAGCGTGGTTCGAATGCGTGTAGTACTTGATCGTTTCCCAAAGGGTTCCAGATGGGTACTTTGATGGTGCATAGTTCGGCTGGACCGAAATTGGCATCGTCGGCTGCTGGACTGGCTGCGGGACCGTTGATGGGTAGGGCTGCTGGAAGTAGTCGTGCTTGTACTGCGTCATAACGTTGGGAGCCTCCAAGGCTTCGAAGATCACCGGCTCTCTTCCCTGCAATGGCTGCTGTGGCGGTGGTGTCCTGATCTCCGGAATATCTGAGACCAAGTCATCATCATCATCCTCTTCCAAGTCCTCAATACTCGAGCAACCCGAGGTAAGCGACCCGTCATCCGAGGAGCAAGTAGAGCCCTCATCAGACAGGGAGTTCGACGAAGAGGGCAACAGGTATTCCTCGGCGTCAACATATGTAACTTGCTGCTCAAGTGATGCGGGCGACTGGGTGAACCTGGAGCAAGCAAATATCCGGGAGCGCAGCTCTGGCAAGGTAATCCTGTGGTCGGGATTGGGGGTGAAAATCCTCGCCAAGATGTCGTTCAGTTCGTCCGACACCGGGAGAATGGTCTTGAGAAAATCCTTGCTTTTAACGTAGGCGCGGTAGGTTGAGTCCTCAAAAGACGCTTGCTTCCACGGGTTGCGTCCACAGGTGAGGTTCACCAGAATAACGCCAAGGCTCCAGACATCATTCGGCGCGCAGTAATAGAAAGGCCTCCTTGCTGTTTGATCCAGGCACTCTAAGAACAAGACAAGGATGAAGTCAGTGTGTTGCCCAGGGGATCGGATGGAAAGTGGGAGATGAGAAACGAGGAATCGCATGGCCGAGATGGGCTAGGGGAGAATGACATAAGAAAGTTCGCAAAAGCATGAGAACCTACCTGGCGACATATAAAATGTTGAGCCACACCCGTAGTCCATAGATGTTGCCTGTTGAATTGCGAGGCCGAAATCTGCCAACTTGACAGTTTCGCCGTTGTCAGAGACGAGGATGTTCTCCGGCTTCAAGTCCCGGTGGTAAATTCCCCGGCTGTGGCAGTGTCCTACGGCATCCAGGATCTGGAGGAACACACTCTTGGCGAGCTCATCCTTACCAACATATTGCCCACGTTCGGTGATGTTATAGAACAGATCACCCTCCGGGCAGTACTCCAAGACAACGTAGATGCAGTCGTGTTGTTCGATGATCTTGACCATCGAGACTACATTGGGATGCCCCGAGGCCTGGTGGTGCAAACGAATCTCCTGGCGCTGAAACGTGATCTGGCGAGCATCCAACGGAGTCCCATCGGGGTTGAACTTGCTGAGGCACTTGACGGCATAGCGGACATTGTCCTTCAGGTCGACGGCTGAATAAACCACACCATATGCACCAGACCCCAGAATCCCTGAGAGTTGGAGCGAGTTGGTGATGAACATGCCTAGTCGGTCTTCCGCTGGCATGGGGACATAGTGATGTTGCTGCAGCTGGTGAGGTGGGGGAAAGATACACTGCTGGTCGAATGATGCTGGTGATGCCGGCGGAGTGAGATATCCAAACTCTGACACATGATGCATGATCTGTTCTTGCTCCTTGACTCCTGATACAAACTCCTTTCAGACCTGGTTTAGGCTAACCGACGGTGGATGGGCGCAAAGTAAAGTCCGGAAAGGAGAAGAAATGGAAACAGCAGACAGCAAGATAACAGAAAGACTGGATGGATCCTGCTCCTGGTTGGGTATATCCTCAAGACCAAAGAAAATGAAAGTCCGGGTAACGTCCTTTTGCTCCTCTGGAATGGATGGAGTGGCACTGGCTCGAGCTTTTGTCCTGATGGGTTGACTGTAAATCCTAAAACGTCCGGGCTTTGGGTCGCAAACAATCCAGATGTTGACTTCGAGTGAACGGGTCAACAAGTATTTGGGTGAAGAAGTCGTTTATGTATGTAAGTCGTTGGTTGAGAATTGTTGTTGAGTTAAGAAGGGCGGAATATCATGGAGTCGTTGACGAAGTGGTTGTGAAAGAGAATAATCTCCACGGACACTGGATCTGGAAGAAGGACGGGGGAGTAGGGAGGTGAAAAGATGATGCCAAAGTGAGTGTCGAGAAAGATGACGATGGTGAACGAAACCAACAGCACGAGGCAAAAGCGTAGCAGGATGCGGACCGGAGATCGTAGATATTTGACGAATCTCTTTCACTGGCTGGCGGGCGAGCTTACCCTGCCGCCCCGTTCTCTGTCAAAGGATGGCATGGTGCAATGCGACCCTCTTCGGCTTGCGTGGTCTGGGTGGCTTGATTGGCCCTCAAGTGCCCCATGTCAGGCTAGCTATCCATCCACCCCCGAAGTCGTCCCAAAGACTGTGCACAAGGGTAGGAGAGTACGAGGATACCACGGTACATGCAGGGTGTGCTCGGTACGACGGTACGATGGGAGGTACGAAGGCACGGAGGGTGTGAGACTTGGGGGAACTCTGAGGAGCACCGATTTGCCCCACCGCCAACTCACATGCCTCTCTCCTCTCTGTCGGTACCCTCTACGCCCTCTCTACCTCTCATTTCTCCTGTTGCTAGTGTACCTAGACGCTGTGGCCACCGGCCGGCTCAAACCAGCGCATCCTTGCCGTGAGTCCTATGGGCCCACAAATGCACCATCCTAGAGCGGAAATAGTATGGCGGGAATGAGGGTGAATGAGGGTGAGGGATTCGGTAGCCATGGGCACGTAGAGTGGAAACCGTGCGCACGTAGAGTAACAGCTGAGTAAGCCGCCCAGCTGCCCAGCCGCGTACTAGAATACTATATACATCGCTGCCTAACCTCGTTGCTGTTACGTAATCTATTAGCAACTGTTCATCTTATACGTAATTAAATAAAGCTATTGCGAAACTTTATTCTACCATTATGCAATTATTTTAAGCAATTATTTCTTTATTTTTATTATTATTTGTAGAATATACTATCGAATTATATATTAAATTATATCACTACACCGACCGCTGGTAAGTTTTATAATTGTATAACTGGTAATTAAAGTAAATTAAACTTTTATAGCTACCTACCTAATTATAATGATTAATATTAATAGTATTTAATTAAAATCTCTAATTAAAATACTTTCGAATTCGGTACGACTAGTTATTCTTAAATAGAACGCTTATAAAGAGAATATAATTCCCTTCGAATCCTGGCCGCTTATAATCTACCCTCGTCATCGCTATCATATATAATTGCTACTGCAATCTCCTAACGAACGCATTACTATTAAATAGCAGTCTTTAATACTAACAAAGCTAGCAATACTACTATTCGTATCTCTTAACTATAATAATGAAATCGGTGCCTTCAACGCACTATAAGACTATTACGTATAATAAGGATTTACAATCGTATTGTATAACTAAATAAAGGGTATAATAAAAGGAGAGAGGGAGGTTATTCGAATCAACTACCGCTATATATACGGCGGCGTTTATATAATTCGTAGCTTAAGTATTTAAAATATTACTTTAAGGTGTACTAATTATAAATATTAAATAAAAATCGTATTAAAAAAGAGAATGTCTTTTCGCACTACTATAAGTCTTTTTACACTGTAGTAAAAAATGAAACTAGGTGTAACTTATCCAAATAAAGACTTGGGTAAATAAGAGTAGTATTGCAAATTTTCTTATTTTCTTCTCTATAATATAGCGCCTAGGACTACATCGCAACGTTACTCGGCAGAGAATTAAGACTAAAAGGTAAAGATGTGAATAAAATTTATTCCTTTTTAATATTTCATTTTTAGAAAGACACTAGAGGCTAGATAAAAAATCTTTGTAAATGCTGTTTTATAGAGTAAAAAATACCAAAATTTCCAACTCTACTCTTATACCTCTTACTTTAAATTTGGCAGAGTTATATATATATGCCTTTTTGCTAACAGTGTAAGAAGACATTTATGACAGTGCGAAAAGACCTTCTCTTAAAAAAAAAGTAAAGTAATTAATAATTTGTTAAAGAGATCATTAATACTTAGAATTATAACTTTACTATTAATAATTTCGCTGGCAATATTATTTACTAATAATAGTTCTCTCGTAATTATAAAGATATTATTATAATGATTATTGAAAGATTATCTAATATTATTAAGATGAGCATTCGTTAGATTATATACTACTTAAGTAGTACTTTTAATAATAATAATAGTAATAGTGGTAGCTATTACGTTATACCTCTTTCTAAAATTACTAATAATTAATTAGTTATAGAATTTTGTAATTTTTGTACTCTTATTACTACTTAAAAAGTTTAAAATATTTAATAATATATTTACTGTTTGCTGCAATACCCTAACTAGCCTATGATGATAGTACTAGTATAGGGACGCTACAGTGAACTATGCACTTGTAGCTAAGCGGAGCGGAA